>JBBBWG010023835.1:0-11442 GCA_037176905.1 Azolla pinnata
ACTAGATAGGTATATAGAGTTACTAACACAGAGATGGATATATGAAAAGCAGCAAACTTCTATTACATATGAGAGTAAGAGAGTAGATTACATTGGTTGTTAGCTTGGATGGGATCTGAACCAACGACTTACAAAATTAGTGGGGACTGATTATATATGTTTGGTTTGAGTGTAACATTAAATGTTCAAGTCAGTTGATAGTAGTGGGGATATTCCTTTTCTGTCAACTGACTTGTCATTTAACATGACCCAACTTCCTAAATACAAGCTAGTGCTAGATAATACTTATCTTGAAGTCAATGGTACATACTTCAAGATTAAGTACATTGTAACTTGTCCACAAAATATTTTTCGAGTTAGTCTAACTAAATCCTATTAGCCTACTTCACTCTTTCCCAGAGGTTGATCATTGATAATATCTAACACAAATAAGATGATTTGGTTTAAAAAAAGAAAATAAATCCTTGTCAATATTTGTCTAAGAACACACTTTGTAAGTTGCTTCAAAAGATTCAATTAGGAGATCAGGATGTACAAGATAGAATAGCTGAACATGAGAGCCATTGTGAAAAAACCCCCCTAAAACACAAGCACAAACATCTCCAATGATCTATATATTATAGTCATTGTTCTCCTTCTGATGGAGATGGCTATGTGAAGACATTGGGGTCAGACAAGTTGCTTAGTGACCTTAAAGGATGATGGAATGAGTTGGGAAGGGGGCGAGTGGACTGATGTTTCTGTTTCAGTTATATGTCGGAACTAGGTAAAAGCCAGGTTTCGTTGAGACTGAGCTCCCCCGTAACAGGCTTTTTCTGGTGAGCACGAATGGCCCGATTCAATCAGCTGCAGGATGTGCTCGACGAGTGCGATCTCGCACGGAATGGTGATGGGGCCCTCGTGCTCGAACCCGAATTCTTCTCTCGCCTTCTCCAGCAGGAAGTCGGCGAACAGCGGGTGGTTGAGAACATTGGCCTTCACGGCGATCGGGATCTTCTCTTCTTCTCCATCGGCTTGCCCCACGTGCACGATGAAGTAGCCTCGAGGCATGGCTCTTCTGTGATCGCGGCCCTTCTGCTGCTGTTGCTGCTTCTGCTGTTGCTGCTGCTTCTGCTTCTGCTGTTGTTGCTGCTTCTGCTTCTGCTGTTGCTGCTTCTGCTGCTTCTGCTTCTGTTGCTGCTTCTGCTGACTCCAGTACTGAAGGCGAGTGTTGATGCTCGAGCGAGGGCATCTTCTCAGCTGTGACCTCAAGTAGGCCAATGGCGCTAACAGTGACCTCGTTCTCGATGCGCTCCGAGCGCCGTCGTGCAGAGCCGGGCGGGATTCGCAGTGCTCTTCGCGAAGCAGCAGAAGCAGAAGAAGAAGATTCTCGGCTTCTTCGTCGCATGGTGCTCTTGTCGTTCCGGAGAGATGGCGAGGCGCGTGTGGGAAGCTCGGGCACGGCCTCTCGCTCCCGAGGATCCTCCTCCACGCCCTCGCCATTTCAAGAGGCACTTAAAACTAAAGCTAGTCGGAGAGGAAAGTGGAGCAGAAGACGGAAGCAGAAGTCGAAGAAGTCGAAGAAGAAGATTGTCTTGAACTTGTTCCGACGCAGAAGATTCTAATTGTGTTAGGAGCGAGAGATGCAACAAGTACTGAATATCGATTCTAATTGTGTTAGGAGCGAGAGATGCAACAAGTACTGAATATCGATTCTAATTGTGTTAGGAGCGAGAGATGCAACAAGTACTGAATCTAGATTCTAATTGTGTTAGGAGTGAGAGATCTAACAAGTACTGAATATATAGAGGAATCGACACACGGTGCCCACGGTTGTTCCGGCCTATCTTTATGGGCGGAGCGCAATAATAATAATAATAATAATAACAATAATAATATCATCATCATCAACAACAACAATAAGGTCAAATCCATTGCAGTACTAGAGAGAAAATGCGATCGACAGAAAGCCCGTCGTCGTCACCGTCGACAATTGCTTTGTTTTTTTAATACCAAAAGACATGCTCTTTTACTTATGCCTTGGTTTAACTCAAATCAATCAAAATTGAACCAAACCAGATATGTTAAGAAGAAGGAGAAGAAGAAGAAGAAGAAGAAGAAGAGCCCTAAACCCTAGATCAACGGTGCGCCAAACCGCCCATCTTTGTCCATGTTTCTAGTATCAAAGATTTGCTCTTTTACTTATTGCCTTAGTTTATCAAACTAAAAGAAAAAGAAAAGGAACCAAACAGAAATGTTAAAAGAAGAAGAAGAAGGGGGGAAAAAAAACCCCTAAACCCTAAACCCTAAACCCTAAACCCTAAACCCTAAACCCTAAACCCTAAACCCTAAACCCTAAACCCTAAATTTGTTGATTACAAAAAGTGAATCAGAACCGCACGTCTTTGTCCACGGGCCGCATCGAAACCCTCATCTTCCTCCTCCGGCGGTTCAGTTCTGTTTCGATGCAACGACAGCTACTGCTCCGTGTTCGATTCTCGATTCTCGATTTCCTTTCGCTCGCGATTCGCGCATCGATTCGCGACCCCGTGTTTCTGCGTTCGGCTCATTCACCCGGATCGTCAATGTATCTGGCTTTTCTAGTCCCTAATTCCGCTCTTAATCCCGATCTTAATCTCGATCATTAGGAGGGTAAACATCGTTCAGATTATCATCGTTAAAGCTTTACCATGGACGAATAAAAACTCATCCATACATACATACGCATACATACAAACATACATATATGCATACATACAGATATACATATACGCATACATACAGATATACATATACGCATACATACATACATACTTACAGACAGACTCTGACTCTGGAGAAAGCTTGAGATAAGATCTCCATGGACGAAAACAAACCACGTACGTACCTCTACGTATACAGATCGGGCGCAATCAATCAGACAAGACTACTTCGACAAATTTAAAGATTGGGCATTAGCTCATCACTATTTTGGACGGAGTATCTGACGCGATCGGCGACCGTATTATGTTTTTGTAGTCTTCGCTGTGTACTCATACATACACTTTGAGATTTGGTGAGAAAAAAGAACGAATCATCGCCATCTTTGGAATGTATGTGGGCAAAGAGAGATGTTTATTAGAATCACCCATCATCGCGTTCCTTAATCCCGAGCTTTTAACAGGGCAATCGGCTGCCTAATCGCAATCGTTTAAACTGCTTGTTATTCAATATAAAACTTTTTTTTCTTGTTTTTTTTGTTTGTTTTTCACACAAATCGTGTTCGAGTTTTTGTTGCGAATCGATAAAGCAGCAATCACCCGATACTTATGCAAAATCACCTATAATCAAGGAACATATTCTCATCGGCACGATGCTTATCAAAACCACCCCCGATCATATTCCCAAGTTTTGATGCCCATTAGGCTAGAGTTTGACAAGAAGCTATTATATATGTCGAAGGAATCGTTTCTCTTCCGAATACAAAAGCCCAATGTTGTTACATACGTAGCATACCGTATAGTCGCTTGTGCTCTCTTACTCATTTATTTCCTTTCCTTTTATTTCCATAACTTAAGATTCATCATCAGTAATACAATGTCAAAACTTACATATCGAAGAGGATCGAGATCGTGAAAGCGAACTCTACTAGAAGGGCGATTCGTTTCCTTTTATTTCCATAACTTAAGATTCATCATCAGTAATACAATGTCAGAACTTACATATCGAAGAGGATCGAGATCGTGAAAGCAAAACTCTACTAGAACTTGGGCGGTGGTGATTCTCATATTCAACGATTGCGAACCGGTTCGATGTACGAGAGTTGATGCCATCTTTGTCAAGAGCCTTGTAATTCCTACCACGAATGCATCGCTATCTTCGACGAGTACTAAACATCTGTCTCCGCAGGAACAAGCATGCGAGGAGGTTTCGCTGGCGACCTAGGGAAACATCGAGAAACATGAACAAGCTCCTCAACCCTAAACCCTAAACACTAAACCTTAAACAGTAAAGACACGACACATGAACAAGAAGAAGATGGGGAAAGTGTTATAATGCAGATAGGCCTAATCGGATCTTCGATTAGGTCGCGATTTTTAACGTCTTGATTAATCAAGAGGTGTCAACAAACCGATCCGCGTCCGCGATTTGAAGTGAGTTTTTTTTTTCTTCTTCTTCTTCTTCCTGTCGAGCTGAATCTGAGTCGAGTTCGATTCAGATCGGCAGAATCCGATTAAAAAACAATGCATGAGAATCAAGTTCTTGCACGTAACGATTACGAGCACGTTAACAGTAAAAAGCGTGCCCAACGCGAAGTGATCGGAGGATTACGGCCCGATTTATTTTACAGACGGAGCCAGTGGTCGGAGCAGACAGGCGATGGACAAGGAACAGGGAGGCGAGGAACACTGACTCGAAACGCGGCTTACCGACATTGGCCCGATGGAACAAGGCCAATGGACCGATTCACACACGATCGACAAGCAATCGGCGTATAAAATTGTTGTTGCGAGATCGTTGCGATCCCCTGTGAGTCTTGTTACGGAGATTTCGCGAGATCTATAAGTCGGGCAACAATGGAGAGAACAGACGACAAGAGGAAGAAATATTAAACGTCGCTTCTTTGTTTCATGCCCAGTGGTTGCCTGTGATTAAAAAAAAAAAAAAAGACAACTGGGGCTGTTTCGTGGTGGTGGCCCATGAGACACAGCATACTGCGTCTGTGTAACTGTATCGATACAGTCATGGATCCAAATCATCTACAGTGAGAATCTTTGACCTTAGCATCGAAATCGATTAATCCCCGTACTTATAGATCGATACGTTTCTTTCGAGTGGTTCGTATATAAAAAGGGTCTGACAGTGTCACGGACAGATACAGAAGTTCGAAGTCATACAGAGAGCAGAACAGAGGCTTAGCTGATTCGCAAACGCCCGCGAAGTGCAAGAGGCCTCTCCTCTGTTCTTCCTCTTCCTCTACTCTAACTAACTCTAGCGAAGGTGCATTCGGGGCCATTTAATGGCGAGATCGTGGAGCAGGGTGCTGAAGAGCGAGATGCAGTGCCCGAGCTTCCTGCAGGCTTCCCGTCTCTGCAGGCCAACGAGACAAGCCGATTGTCTATACGAGGAGCAGTGCGAATCCCTTCTCGCTCTACATCTGGAGGCTCAAGGCCATGCATCGAGAGCTAGCTCTCTGTTAGCACCATTGGCTTGCTTGACGATGATCTCGTCGTCGAGAAGATGCAGCATCGACACAGATCGCCGCCACTGGAATCAGCAGAAGCAGCAGCAGAAGCAACAGAAGGAGCAGAAGCCGCAGAAGCTGCAGAAGCAGCTGCAGAAGCAGCAACAGAAGCCGCAGAAGCTGCAGAAGGAGAAGAAGGATCGGAGCTCGACGCCGCGAGGCTGCTTCATCGTGTACGTGGGCGATGAGGAACTGGAGAAGAAGACCCCGATCGCCGTAAAGGCCAGTGTTCTGAACCACCCGCTGTTTGCTGGCTTCTTGCTGGAGAAGGCCCGACAAGAGTTTGGGTTCGAGCACGAAGGCCCCATCACCATTCCCTGCGAGATCGCGATCTTCGAGCACGTCATGCGCCTGATCGAATCTGGCGAGGCCTGTTACTGATCATCATCGGCCTCGTGAGCTGGCTCAGAATCTAGACCCTTCAACAGAACATCAAGTCTGACCCCTGGAATCGGGGGATCGTGAGATTCCAGTAACTTTGACAGCCCCTCCCTGGTCCTTCACTCGCATTCTGGGAGCCTTTTTGTATACATAGATATCCCTTTTACTTGTAATGTAATCAAAGATTTCCGGAAAACGGTTTCTTAATCGTCCGAGTTGGAATTAACCATGCTCTCCGATTCTCGACAAAATCAGGGGATTCCTGCATAATCGCTTCGTTAATAACATCTGCACTCTACGCAGTGAAAAACCATTCCAGCTCAACGCTAGCAAATATGCGGTGCTCTATCTTTCTACTCATCTATGAAAGAGCGGCGTTCTAACTTCTAGCACATGCCTTGCCGCCGCCATGATCTCTGCCACCACCATCATCATCATCATCCCCACCACCATCACCACCATCACCATCACCATGATCATCACCATGATCATGACCATGACCATCATCATCACAGCCAGCATCACCATCATCACCATTACCATCATGATCACCATGATCACCATCACCACCATCACCACCATCACCATGGCCACCATGGCCATAACTATCATCACCATCACCATTGTCACCTTCATCATCACCATTCACCATCAACATCGTCACCTTCACCATCACCATTCGCCATCGACATAATCACCACCACCATCACCATCACCACTATCGCCACCATCGCCATCATCATCATCACCATCATCACCAACACCACCATCACCATTATCACCATCACCACCACCATCACCATTATCACCATCACCACCACCATCACCACCATCACCACCATCACCATCATCACCATGACCACCACCATCACCATCATCACCATCACCATCACCATCCCCACTACCATCACCATCACCAGCACCATCACCATCACCATCACCACCATCATCACCATCACCATCATCACAATCATCAACATCACCACCACCATCATCACCACCACCATCACCATCACCAATCACCACCATCAGCATCATCAGCATCACCACCACCATCAGCATCACCACCATCACCACAATCACCATCACCATCACCACCACCACCACCATCACCATCATCACCACCACCACAAGCATCATCATGCATGTGGTCGCTCTGCAGAAGATGCCATAGCCATGGAATCTTGAAACCTTGGGGGGGAGCTTCTCCTTCTCGTCTCCTTCGTGGGTCCTTTCCCTTTCCCTCGAAGTTCCCTGCAGATCTCGCAGCGCACGAGCGATGCCCGCCTGCGCCACGCCTTCTTCCTGCCCTAATCAAGGTACTGCTGCTCCTCTTCCTCCCCAAACCCCTCAACTGCTCTCCGTCCTTCTGCAGTCATGCGCCGCCAGCAAGGACATGGAGGGCGCCCGAACGCTCCATTGCATCTTCACGCTCGGACATGGCTTCGCATGGACTGCTTCCAAGATCGCATGCCAATTCATCAGTTCGTACGCAGCCTGCGGTCTCCTCGCGGATGCGCAAAGGACCTTCCAAGTTCTGAGAGATCAGGATCCGCGCGCAGATCTAGACCCGAGGCTGTGGAACGCGGTGATCTCAGCGCATGCAGAGCATGGTGAGCTGAAGCAAGCCATGTCCGCCTACCAGCAAAGCAGGCAACGGCATGTGGTTCCGAATCCATCCACATATGTGGCCCTCTTCAAGGCTTGTGCTCGATCTGGTCTCCTCTCCGAGGCCCGCTTGCTCCACTCGGATCTGCAGAGGCATGGGCTCGAGATCGACCTCCGCACCGGCAATACCCTGGTCGATATGTACTGCAAATGCCATAGCCTGCAGGATGCAAGACGAGTCTTCGATCTTCTCCCTCTCCGGAATGTGGTCACTTGGAACACCATGCTCACCGGCTATGTCCACCATGAGCTCAACCGAGATGCTATGGAGATTGTCGAGAGAATGTGCGCCGAATCGTTGGCCCCGAGCAACATCACCCTGATCTGCCAGATCAAGCTCTACACCAGCTTGAACGACATGGATCGAGGCCGATCCGTGCACATTCAGATCTACAAGCGGGGCTTCGACTCGGACGTGGTTCTCGGCAACTCCTTGCTCAATCTCTATGTCAAGTGCAAGGAGCTGAAAGCTGCACATCTCGTCTTCGAAAGGCTGGGAACGCGGAACGTGGTCGCTTGGTCGGGTATGATCCAAGGGTACGCCGAGAACGGACATGGCGAAGAGGCCCTCAAGCTGTTTGTGAAGATGCGGGGGAACGGGATCGATCCCGACGAAGTCATGTTTGTTTGCGTTCTCAAGGCGTGCGCCAGCATACGAGCACTCGAGCAAGGGAACCTCATGCACATCGAGGCTCTCAAGCAGAACATCGAGCCGAGCGTGTTCATCGGGAGCATCCTCGTCGCGATGTACGCGAAATGTGGCAGCGTCGCAGACGCGCGCCGAGTCTTCGACAGGCTACCTGCGCGGAATGTGGTGCTTTGGTCATCGATGATCGAGGCCTATGCGGAGCAAGGCCGCGGGGAAGAAGCCCTCCGTCTGTTCGGATCGATGCACGAGCAAGGTGTGGAACCGAATCGGATCACGTTCCTATGCGTGATCAAAGCGTGCTCGAGCATATCGGCGCTGGATCGGGGCATGCGAATCCACGCCGGCGTGCTCGAGCACGGCTTCGAGTCCGATGCGCTCATCGGCAACATCCTGGTCGACATGTACGCGAAGTGCGGCAGCGTCTGCGACGCGGTGTCCTTGTTCGAAGTGCTGGACCTCGCGAGCTTAGAGTCGCTATCGGCTTTGATCGCGGGGTACGCGAACCACGGGCAGCTCAAGATGGCGAAGCGCTATTTCCAGAAGGTTTGGGATGAGGGCATCGAGCTCGACATCATCATGTTTTTGAGCCTCATCTATGCTTGCAGCCATTCGGGTCTGCTGCACGAGGGCTGGTTCTACTTCCGGTGCATGGTGGAGGAGTTTGGGCTGACTCCCACCATGGAACATTATGCTTGTGTGATTGATATGTTGGGAAGGGCAGGCCTTGTGAGCGAGGCGGAGGATGTGATCGGCAGGATGCCCTTCGCACCCGATCCCGTCGTCTGGAAGGCATTGCTGAGCTCCTGTGCCAGGCATAGAGACCTCGATGCAGGGATGCGAGCTTTCCGTGCTCTTCTCAAGTTCGACTGCGAGCATGCTGCAGGGTATGTGCTCATGTCGAACGCTCATGCAGCCGCCGCGTTCTTATCCGAGGACGCGTGAAAGAAGCCACAAAACGCGAATCGATCCATAAGAGTTTTCCCGAAGGAGCAACGATAGATGGCCATGAGCTGTATATATTCTTTTCGAGACGAGCTGAAAGCTCGCTATGGAGATCATCCCCATTCTGTTGTCGCTCATGTGGAAGTAAAAGTGCCCCGAACCACAGGTGATGCTCGAAAGAGTAAAAGAAAAACCTGGAAAAGGCAGGTAACGAACCATCTTGACAGATTGTATTGTTTGGATCACTACTCTGCATTAACATGGTAGATCTACTTGGCTATAGCTATGGCAGAAATAACTGGTTTGAAATTTCACTCTGTTTTGCAGCGATTTTCAGCTGATCGAGGAATAGCTTTGTAAAGCTAGCCAAGGGTGCCGGTTTCATACAATCCATCGTCTCGGTTGTAAGGTACTGTGCTTGCTCATGTCTGACAATATTCTATTTTCTGGGTTGGCACTCGTACGTGCTTTACTCTTTATGGATTAAGAATCACATCCAGGCAATACATCTTTACATGATATGTTACAACAGGTCGAGGCAAATCGTAACTCTGATCGAGGGATTCTTATTAGCCACTTTCAAATGGAAGCTATGCCCATAGGCTTGGATTAAAATTGAACTTTGATGGATGCTATGATATCGAACCCTGTCACAAGATAGATTCCAGAGATTCAGGAGAATGGGAGATGCTACATTTGCTGCTCGGAGCGATCATCAACATCATCATCATCAAAGTGAAAAGGATTTTCTGTTTCTCGTTCTCTCTAAGGCCTCCATCAGGAATTTTAAACACACTTTGATTGGCTGGCACATTCTGTTATCTGAAGATTGCGCAAATGGGCATCGATCGATCGAAGCAAAAAGCTCCCTGGTAAGGCACCATGAAAGCATTTGTTCACTTAATCTGATTAAAGATTTCCTTTTGAAGGGCAGGCTAGCAGAGATCGATTCGATAAGAAAGCTTCCCTTCAAGATGATTTGCTCAAACGTCTATCTGCCTTTTGCGCACAGTAAAAATCGTCAGCCCATCACCGTCCAATTGGTAAGAAAGCAAACATATCATGAATCACGTGTCTACCTTTTTTTGATCTCGCCATTTCTGGTTTTCTTTCTTTAGGCAAAGGCATTTCTGTTGTAGGGAGAGTGCCTTTGTCTAGAAGCTTATAGGAGAGATACAAGCAAAACATGGAGCTGAAAGCAACCCTACAATCGAAGTCTAAACCCTAAATCGTCTATGCCAAACCTTGACCCTAAACCCTAAATCTTAAACCCAAACCCTCCATGCCAAATTTGACCTTTGAATCAAAACTTAATTACCTGCATTATATGTGGATCGATTGTTCTTTAGCGAAAATCAATCCAGAAAAATCAGGGTTTGCGACCTACATATGTAATTTCACCGATACAAGTATTTCGAAGAAAAAAAGAAAACTGGTATAATTCACACATGGAATACCACCTTGAAGATCAAAATCATAACTCTGCAACACAATTTCCATATTAAAGATGCTTACACAATTTCCATTGTAAAGATGTTTAAAACATTTCCAAAAATGGACTGATTTAATCTACAATAGGTTGAGAAGCCCACCATCCAAGATGTAATTCATAACCAACCATAAACATATTACAAATACACCTAAAACAAAATATATAGACCAATGTTTCACAAGGTATGAACCTTATAAATCTTGGTTGGTGAATAAAATTATATACATCTATATAACAATGTTCCACACAGTAACAATCTTGATTATGTAGTACGTTTTTAATTTCATAAAGAAGAACAAAACCTTATGGGCTCTTCACAAATAGTTGTGATAATTGAACAAGGATGCATGAAAATCAAGAGAGGACCCTGAGGCATTCGACGTTCAATCACACGTTTGCGTTTAAAATGTAAGTAAGATAATAGATTTCATTACGCAACAAACGATTACCACATTTCCCGGATTAGGGAATATAAAAGACGAATTGAGATTGGATATAGAGGTTGTGTGATGGAGATTCTGGGGATTTGAGTCCTGAGAAATCTTGGCATGAGTTTTTCAGAAAGTTCAGGTGCGATCCCTACCAGCTCAATCGAATTCCCACTTATAGTGAACACCTGGTTCATTCACAGATGCGCTCCAAGTTCTAACTGAAATTCTTCATGCATCTCGAATCCGAGTTATAAGCTTGAGTTCTTCTTATACATATCTCTTGGTCAAGCTCGAGTTTGTCCTGCGTTAGGAACCAAACCGTACCTTAATTTGGAGTGTTTTAACCTCGTTAGGAGCCGATTCAGACGATGCTTTAGCCTAATCCCGGTGTCAGCTGATCGAGGAAAGAACCAGCTCAGGGACCATGTACCATCTTCTCTTCCAGCAATCCTAACCCTAACCCTAACCCTAAACTCACCAACTGCCCCCCGCATGTGCGATCCTTAGTCGACATGTATGTACCATCAGCCTTCTCTTCCAGCAAATGCTAACCCTAATGCTAACCTGAAACCCTAATGCTAACCCTAATGCTAACCTGAAACCCTAATGCTAACCTGAAACCCTAATGCTAACCCTAATGCTAACCTGAAACCCTAATGCTAACCCTAATGCTAAC
>JBBBWG010023846.1:0-11435 GCA_037176905.1 Azolla pinnata
CAAACGAGAAAGTTATGAAGAAAACTCTGATTAGGTCTCTTAGCTTTTCTTCTGCTCGCCATCGCCCTTGCTTTTTCAGTGTTCTTCTTCCACATTCTCTTCTCTTCTCGCCTCTTCTCTTCTCTTCTCTTCTTGCACTGAAGTATTATTCTGTGAGTTTGTATTTTTTCTTCTGGATTCTTCTACCCTATTAGTACTTCTATTTGTACTTGTATTTATATGTATTTGTATTTGTATTTGTATTTGTGTTTGTATTTGTACTTGTATATGTATCTGTATATGTCGTTGTATATGTATATGTATATATATTTGTATTTGTATTTGTATTTGTGTTTGTATTTGTACTTGTATATGTATCTGTATATGTCGTTGTATACGTATATGTATATGTATTTGTATTTGTATTTGTGCTTGTGTATGTACTTGAATATGTATTTGTATTTGTATATGTATCTGTATTTGTACTTGTGTATGTACTTGAATATGTATTTGTACTTGTATATGTATCTATATATGTTGTTGTATATGTATATGTATTTGTATTTGTATTTGTGCTTGTATATGTATCTGTATTTGTACTTGTGTATGTACTTGAATATGTATTTGTATTTGTATATGTACTCGTGCTTGTACTTGTATCTCCATTTGTGTTTGTATTTGTATTGTATTTGGATTTGGATTTGTATTTGGATTTGTATATGTTTTTGTATTTGTATTTATACGTGTACTTGTACATGTATTTGTATTTGTATTTGTATGTATCTTTGTATATGTGCTTATGCTTGTACTCGTGTTTGCATTTGTACGTGTATTTGTACTTGTATATTGTACTTGTACTTGTATTTGTATTTGTATTTGTGTTGTCTTTGTGCGTACTTCATTGTATTGACGGTTGTAAATCGTATTGTATCGTGTCTTCTCTTGCAATGAATTGTGATGATGCATAGCTCTATTTTGTTCTGTCTTGTTCTCGAACTCTTGGTTGTAGTGCGTTTGCAAAAGATTGCATTTCCAATTGCCGACTATCGGACGTATTAGCAACCGAACCAACTTCGTAGTTGCATGTTCTGGTCGAAACGCTGGATCGCAACTCTAGACATTCTTGCCACAGTAGCTTGTCACCGATGCATGCAGAACCGCGCTCCCTCTATAAACTTCCCATTGCTAGTTTTAGTTTTAGATTGAACTGGAGTCTCATAATCTAGATCACTCAGATGAATTGCAATCGACGAAAATATGAATGACGCATGATCATGATCAGCTCCATCATAATTCCAAGCGATTGGGTTGATTGCCACTCGAGTACATATGTAACATATGGTACGCGTACAATTCATAGTTTTAAAAGTATTTGATAAAAAATCGTAAATACTTAGAATACATATTTTAACATATTGTTATTAAACACGTTAAGATATCGGTTAAATGTATTAAATACATAAAATACATGTTAAATACGTTATAGTGTGTTAAATAAGTGTACAATTTTACAATCTACTAGACCTGCATATTACTAAAATTGTTCTGATTCCATATTTTGACATTAGTACATTTATAAATTCTTAAATCGTTTAAAAACATATTTGCATTTAAGTCTAGAAAATGACCAATGTTCACTTTCAAGACAAAATAGTAGCCATGATAAAACTTATTATTGATGTTTATAATTCTGGCTTAGCAAAAATGTCAATTTCAAAATGTTAAATACATGTATACTACGTATTTTATTTATAAATACGTGTTTTTAACAACACTGAGTTTAGTTGGATAAGCAACTTGGATTTAAGCTAAAGAGTGATTGATAGGCGATGAAGAGTCCTTAACAGCCCTGGCTAAGGTCAGCCCATGCAATGTGATTTAGTTCAGCTTAGATACTATCGGGATTAAAAGACATAAAGGAAATGTAAGATCCCAAAATGCCCCTACAAGTTTATTTATTTACCAAAACACCCTTGATTCTAACCCTATCTTAACCCTCCATCTCTTAGGAAGATATCACTAACCTTAGCCATAACTTAGACCCTAACCCTAATCCTAATCCCAATCCCGACTCTACCTTAACCGTAGCCATAACCATAACCCTAATCCTAGCCCCGAGCTCTAATGCCAACCTTAACCCTAACCCTAACCCTAATCTTATACCAAGCTCTAGCATCCTTCGTACCCTAACCCCAATGCTAGCTCATCTGAAAACCCTAACCCTAAACTGAACAATCATCATCATCATGTCCAAGAAATTCTTGTAGAATAAAGAAATAAAAGACTATATATATATATATATATATATATATAGAGGGAAAATTACCAAAAAACGCCCCACAAAATTATAAATTACCTTTTAATGCCTACGAAAACTAAAAATGACAAATTAACGCCTAGTTGTAAGAATCAACACTCGACTAATTTTATTATCACCAAATCAATTATTTGCGAGCGCAACTAAACATCAAATTAATCGATCGATCAACGCCCAATTAATCGACGAACACCAAATTAACGTGTCAATCAGCCGATTAGGCGCTGGCATTCCTAACTATCGCCAGTCGAATGCAGAAAGGGAATCGGTCAAGATCGATCAGCGAGAAAGCGATCAAGAATAAAATCGGTTTTCAGCGGAAGATGGGAGCAGGCACCGATCGGATTCGAAAGTTACTAGCTATTGTTAATCGGTTAAGATCGATCGGCAAATAAGATCGATCAACGTTTTGCTAACAGAACTAATTGGGTGCCAATTTTTCAGTGGAAGATGTTAATCTCTAATTTGGATTCCAGGAGGCGTTAAAAAATGTAAAGTATGAATTTGTTAGGCGGCTGTTTTTTTGACCCAAATGAAAAACGAACGAGAAAGGAAATTCAAACGGCCGGGCGGGGGTTTAGACACAGGCGCGGGGGTTCTTGCTCTTCCATCGCCATCGCCTTTCGTCTGCGTCAGACAGAGATCGGGGGCTTTTCTCGCCTTCTCCCATCGGCCATGGCCTCTGATAAACAGCCTCACAATAAAATCGGGGGTGCCTCATTGTGAAGGTTAGTCGGTCTCCTCTCTCTCTCTCTCTCTCTCTCTCGCCCGATTTCTGTTAATCTCTATTTGGTTGGATCTAGCGTCATCGATTCCTTCTCCCTGCGTCTCTTCTCTTTCCCCCGGTTTTCTTGGAGATTCCCGTTCCTGGCCAGGGTTTGAATGCATCTTTCGGAAACTCTTTGGCGCTTCAATTGCATCAAGCTTTTATCTCAACGATTTTTGTTCATTTTTTGTGCATCTGATTGCGCTCCGCTCCTTTCCTTTTAGTAGCGCCCTCTCTTTTCTCTGGCAATTAAAGATGTGGTGTTGGTGGGAGGTGCGTTGTTTCTTTCTTTCCATGTACGGCCTTGTTTTCAGCCTCAATTAAGATGAAACCTTTGACCTTAATCAATTCTGATCTATGCATATGTCGTCTTATAATCTACTCATGCTTAACCTGCTTCGATGTTCAGTCTTTTAGAATTTATTATTGATAGATGATGTGCACTGATCTTGCTTAAGACGTACATGGTCTGTCGATCCATCTTACTAACGGAGCATGATATTGCAACCATGAAAAAATGTATCATGAATATATGAAAACGATGACTTCTTTCCAAGTATCTTTGCTTCTGCGTGCAGGTGAATGCGTGCATTTACTCATGGACTTTTTCATGTAGAAGAAGAATTTGTTCTAAGAATTGTTAAGATTACATTTTGATGGATCATGAGAGGCACGATCGTGGAAGAAAGCATTTTGAAAATTACGAACGAAAATGTGCATGCCTTTTGACATAATTCTTCCGATTAGAGATATACAGATATAAGCATAGAGACATATGCGTGTGTGTATGTATTTTCTTTGTTTTCTTAAGAGGAATGCACATAGTAAACAGATTCGTCGACAAAGTCGATCATAAAACAGTTTGAAATCTGTTCCAGATGTCCCAGCAGTGGAAATGAATGTCTAAATAGTCTTAAAAACCAGTAGGCGTGAGTTCATTTACTCATGGAAACTTGCACATAGCAGTGAACAGATCATATGCACCAGACTTTCTACTCGGTAATGCATTGTTGACACAGGTTTATGAAGTTATACCTTTTGAAGTAAAAATGTTAAACTGCCTATGGTTGATCAGGTGCGCATACAACTTGGGCAAGGCTCTGCGACCACTGTCCCTAGAGGAATGATTAAAAATGAAGGATTGAGGGCTTTTTACAAGGTTTCTCACAATGTTTTTATTGTGTTTGAATCATGAATTCTTATTAAAGCTGAAATCAAAGCCGAAAACCGTGTAATTCTTGTTTAGATCTTACATCTTGGTGGTGAAAATCTCACAGATTCTTTATCATAGACCAAAGATAGATTAAGAAGAAGAGGAAACATCAGAATTAAGTAAATGTGATTGACACAGTCTGTTGACCTTTTATGGTTAAGAAAAGGTGTAGTGTGTTTTAATTGGTGTATAAGAATGTACCATCCTATTTCTAATCTATATGTGGATGTGCTTAGCTGTGATAAATTTGCATAGCTAGTCTTGTTGTAATAAATTCTTGTCATGGATTGTGTCCCCACTCTCTTGTAGTGAATTCTAAACGTTTTGTTGATAAGGGTTTATCAGCAGGTTTAGTAAGGCAAGCCACAGATACCACTGCTCCTCTTGGGCCATTCAGGTTGGTCTTTGCCATGACCAATGAAAAGTTGTGTGCTACATATCTTCCTTTTCTCCATCAGCAACCTGCTAGGAAACTAGGAGAGTCATGGAGTGTATGTCATCTTCTTATTTCCAATTAAAGAGAATAAATTTAGTGTTTGCTCCACAAATTTATGGGAATTACCTAACTGCAAATTTATGTAAACCATCTAAAATTTCTTTCTTTTTTTAATATCATTCTGGGAAAACTACCAAATAACACATTCCAATTTGAAGCATGACAGTTTAATGCCTATATAATGAGAAACTACAGTTTAACGCCAAAAATAATTTTCATTTAAAAATTTACATTTGTTTAACTCCAAAAATATATGTAAACATTGTTTGTACTCCCGCAGACCATCTTATGTTGTAGCATTGAAAGAAATCCTAATTAAAAGTTTCATATAAATAAAGCAATATCTGCTAAAGAAAGAAATCTATCTCTCACACTATCTTTCACTCTGGCAAAATGAGGATTGCATTGATGTTTCATGTAGCCGAAGTTCGTTGATCATTGGCCTTCATGATGCAATCAAAATATTTGATGGTAGTATATAAAAAAAGAATTAAAATTTCCCCTAGCAAATGTTACTTGTATTTTACACAAAAATATAATCTTTTTGACATAACATTTCTTTTGAGGGTTAGATTGTGATTTATCATGTTATAAAATTTCGAGGCATTATTTGGTAATTCACCTTACCAATTTTATACGAATTTTCAGGATATTAACCAACAAAGCTATGCAAAGAAATGATGGGAAATCATTGTCCTTATACCAGAAAGTATTGTGTGGTTTGACAGCAGGGGCTATCGGTGCATGTTTCGGAAACCCGGCTTATCTCTCGCTGATAAGGATGCAAGCTGATATTACATTGCCCATGACCCAAAGAAGAAATGATAAGAATGTGTTCCATGCTCTGTATCGGGTAAGCTTGGATGAAGGCCTTCTTGCTCTCTGGAAAGGCGCAGGCCCTACTGTTGTTTGTGCCATGGCCCTTAACATGGGCATGCTTGCTTCTTATGATCAAAGCATAGAATTCTTTAGAGGCGCCACTGTTGTTGGTAAGGCCCTATGTAACCCTATATATTGGACCTACTCTTCAAGCTTTTATGAAGGCATAGAAACCATAAAATGGTAGCTGTATGGTACAAATGGTAGTTTTCTGACTCCTTTTTATTGTTGTTAAAGCCTCAAATGAACTTATGTTTCATACTGTCATGGTCAAAACATTGTATTCTTTATTGGTTTATATCCTGAAAGTCCCATAAACACTAAACCTAATTTTCATTCTTCAATATGTTCGTTTTCCAACTTTTTTGTGACTTTGTTTGCTTTTTTTGGTTGATTCATAAAAACTTATATATCTATTGTATTTCCCGGTTCAAGTAAATCTTGATGTTGTGAGATTTTATTTGAGCCCCTGTTTAGGTGTTTTTAGCTTGCTTATCCATTACATCTTTACATTTATTTCATGGAAAACAGCTTCAATTTGCTTCAAGTTAAATTGGTAGAATTGAATGTTGATTGCAATACATCTTAGCTTTTTCATGAATAGATGCATGTATTCATGCATGCATATAACATCCTCCTGGCCGCATGACATTCATCCATCTACTTCACTACATCCATCCTTCCACACGCACACATACACACACAAACATTCATAACAATGCATAAATGCATTTTTATATCTGCACATACACCCACCTATGTGCACATCAAGTACGCATATGCATACATGGTCACACATACGCACATGTACGTTGTACAGACTTCACCAAACATGCGTACAAATACGTACACACATGCTCGTATACACATGCACATGCGTACACATGCTCATACATACATACACATATACATTCATATATGTATATCTGTACGCATACACATGTTTAGATTCATGCAAATTACACACACAAAGCTATACAATGTTAGTGTTATACATTTATATTGTAAATAAATCCTATGTTTTTAGAAGTTGTAATAAGTCCATGTAATATTTTGGCCTCCAAAAGACAGTGCATTATGGACTTCTTTTCTTTATCCTTACAGGGGCAAGTGTGGTATCAGGGTTCGTTGCATCAGCTTGTAGTTTACCATTAGATTATGTGAAAACGCAGATTCAGAAGATGCAGCCTGATGCACAAGGAAAGTACCCGTTTATTGGACCTCTTGATTGCACCTTCAAGACAATAAAAGCATATGGGCCATTGAAACTCTACAGTGGTTTTGGAGTTTACTGTATCAGGATTGCTCCCCATGTTATGGTAAACAATTTTTCTACTTACTACGTGCATGCCTTCAACGTTTTCCCTTTCCTTATATATAACTCTCTTTGATATTTTTTTAGCTTAAACTGGCAACAGTTTTCGTATTACGCGAAAGTGTTTGTAACCTTTTTTCATAACTTTTGTGACGTGATACAATTTCTCACACGGACTTAGTTGATACGTTTTTGTAGCTAATTTTTATTAGTTTGCGACATTTGCTTTTATGCTGATTTGGGATCTTTTTTTGTTTGTGTAGATGACTTGGATCGTCATCAATCAAATCCAAAAGCTTCAACAAGCCATCGGATTGTAGCAGTTTCTTGATCTCCTGTCAACATGCCATTCAGTTCACACTTGGCACGGTTGCCAGGGCCCCTGAAATTTGCTATTCAAATGCCAGTCATTGAACCCATAGCAGATATTGAATGTTTACCCTTGAAAGGCATGGTTTGAATTTAGATTTCGTTGAACTAAACCCTGAAACATTTTTAGGAGGCATGATTTGATTTTAGGTTTTTGTTTTGCTAGAGCATAGAAAAGACCCTGTGACATCCTTAGGCGGCATCTTTGATTTAAGGGTTTGTTTAGTTAGAGCATATAGAAAACCCTGAGTGTGTATTAGTATCTATGATATGAGTTTACATAAGAGAGATATAGGTCCGATGGGGTTTTTTCTACAAAGATCACTACTCTTGGATGCGTTTGTTCTCTAAATCAGTAATTTTATACTTGGTGCTGCTCGATTGTGTTGCCTAACAAATCTTAACATTTTTTTTTTCGTTTTAGCTAGAACAAGATCATTTTTTAATGAGGAAGCTTTTTGATCTGGCAATGGGGTTTTGTGGCAAGACTGTGATTCGAATTTGTGCTCCAGCCCACTATTCATTACGACCAGACAAAATGTACACAGCTGTCAGTTGGTGGCGTATTCTTGTCGGGTGGATATGGATGGTTTTGCCGTACAGTCTTTTGGTTGGATGTGCAGTACCAAGGTTTTTGGTAGTTCTTTGATTTGCGTGTCCGAATGAATGATTTTGTGTAGAAACTTGTTTCTGCGTTGTCGGGTGAGTCTGTTTTTGCCCTTTTTGTGCTTTCAGTATAATCAACAATGTGTGCATGTGCCAAAACCACCCCTCCCCTCCCCTGCCCATGAGGCGTTCCCGACATTGATATGGCCTAGGGTCTTGGGGTAAAAAAGAAAGGTATCATACTAAAGCTGAACTGAACTTCAGGTAAAGAGTGACACTGCTGACATTGTTATATTGGTCATGTGCCAGTACATGTTCCGATGATCAGCTGCTCGAATTTCTGAGACTTTCTGTTCCTGAGCCTCTTCTTGAAACTGAGGAAAGTAGCGAATTTCCTGGTATTAAAAGCAATATCAATGGACTTCTTTTCTGTTGCAGGCTACTTCAGTGTGAAGAATCTCGTTCAAAATAAGAACTACCAATTCGTCATGACTGTAATGGGATGACGTTTGCTCGGTTGCTGCGTTGTACTGGATAGGGTTATCAGAGTTGTTTGTCATTCGAAGGCAACCCATTTTGAGGAGTTGTTGGATTTTTGAACTGTTAGGGCTGCCTGGCAGTAAAGAAGTACAGCATTGTGGATCCCAAGTACCCTGGATTACCATGGGTATTATCTATCTGAAGGTATGAGAAAGATGATACAGTTTTTTGCATAGCAGTCAATTAAAACCGTTGTCATCCCCACATACAATGCTGATCCCATTTTGTTTGCAGTATTGCTAAGAAAGATGGATTGATTACCATCTGCAACACCTACTTGCTGCAGATAGCAAGAGTTTCTGGAATCAAGTTCTCATGGAATTTGCTTGACCTGATCAAACATGGATTTGTCACATCTTGTAAGGCAGATTCGATTCCGCCTACGGAACTAGAAGCATACTGGTATCCTGAAACGTTATCTTTCCTTTGTTGTCTGCTGGACAGCGATCGATGAACGAATGGTGTTGGAACATCCGGCTGGGAGCATTAACGACGCTCACGGAGCGTCCTGTCAAACACCATTTTCTGATCAAAGAGGTTGAAGCACTGAAGATGCCAATGCTGCTTGGCTGTTTCCTACAGGCTACATGTGAGAACATTCCGACTAGTAGTGTGTTTTGGACATCTAGCCAAAGCTTGTTCTGAGGTTGTGGTCAAACGATGATGTCTTTGGACCAAGTCAATGGTCAATGGATCCGGAAGCTTCTACATACATACAAACAAACTGATCGGCTGGATTGACCGACAGACACCGACTGAACGACTGACTCTCTCGTGTCTGCTTCCTGATGGGGTCTAGATGGATGGATGCTCTAGTGATGGAGACTCTGAGTTCAACTCCTAAGAAGCTGTGGTGGTTGGTGGCACCGCTGAAGTAGCAGAGCAAGGATCTCCAAGCCAAGTCAAGTCAAGTATGTATATCTATCTTTCTATCTATATATGTATATATACACATGTATGTATTTATGGATGTATGGATGCATAGGTAGGCACAAATTGAGCCTTTTTTTTGACTTTAGGCATAGACAAGCTCATCTTTTGATTGGATGCAAAGATTTAGAGAGAGAGAGAGAGAGGAGAGAGAATATGCCCTCTATCCCTTAACCTTATAAAAAGGGCCCCTTCTCATTGGTCCCCCTTCATCACCAAATTCTCTTCCAACTTTGGTGGATCATCAAATTCCTCTCCCTCTCTTCAAGCTCCATCATCTCCATCATCATAAGCATTGAGGAAGGGCTTGAGAGACAGGGAGAGGAACATGGCCATTCCCATCCTCCTTCTCGTTGCCTCCCTGGCTCTGCTAGCTCTGCTCGCCATTGCCATAGCTTGTCTCCTCCACTACCTCTTCTTCTTTTTTGTCGTCTCAGGCCATCGCCTTCTGCCGCCTGGCTCCATGGGATGGCCCTACATAGGGGAGACGCTCACCATCTACTCGCAGCGCCCGGGCTCCTTCTTCACTTCCAAACAGAGGAGGTACCTCTCGCTAAGCCGCAATCGGGTTAGATTGGGTTGGGTCGAGTCATGATCGAGTCTGGACCATCGGGTCGAGTCGGGATCGAGTTGGGATCATTGGGTGGGAGTTAGAATTGAGTCGGGATGATTGGGGTCGAGTCGGAATCATTGGGTCGGAGTCGTGGATCGATAAGTCTGGATTGGATCATCGAGAAGCGAAACCTCACTGCGGGCTCATCTGACAATGCTGTCCTCTGATTGCAGGTATGGAGATGTGTTCAAGACGCACATCCTGGGGTGCCCGTGTGTGGTGGTGGCGAGCCCGCAGGCAATCAAGTTTGTGCTGGTGTCTCGAGCCCAGTTGTTCAAGCCCACGTTCCCGGCCAGCAAGCAGGCGATGATCGGCCGTGAGGCCTTCATGTTCCACGATGGGGCCTACCATGCGAGGTTGCGCCGCCTCCTCCAGCTCTGCCTCTCCCCCGACGCCCTCCGCCGCCTCTCGCCGGCCGTCGATCGCCTCGTGCTCGCCACTTTGACGGCTTGGCGCCACGATTCCCGCTCCCCCGGAAAGATCATCAACACGTTCGCCGAAATGAAGAAGGTATTTTGCAAAACACTCCCTGTCTTTCTGGTCGACAAGATCTTTTTTTAAAGAGATGGAAGGCTAAACTGAGAAGGAACAGATCACACAAGATCGTCAACACGTTCGCTGAAATGAAGAGGGTATTTTGCCAAACCACTGCCTTCCTCCTATACAAGATTTTCTTAAGCCTGTAGTAAAGAGATGGAGACTAACTGAGAAGAAATAGGTCACACTAGATTATCAGTAAATGTATAAAAACAAAACTACGTATAGCACCATCTAGATGTCTGTACAAGATTTTTAAGTCTGGTGAAAAGATGGAGACTAAGTAAGAAGGAAGAGATCACACTAGATTATGAATATGAAATATATAAAAACAAAACTACATGTAACGCCATCTATGTCGACAAGACAGCTGGTCGTGTTTTGTTTTCCATTAAATTGAGATTCATCATTAGTAATACAATGTCGAAATTACATACTGAAGAGGTTCAAGCTGTGGTGGCTATTAGAACTTCCAACTAATACAGTAAGCAAGGAAGGAAATACAGTTCACAAATCTTCGTCTTGTTGCTCTCTCTCTCTCTCTCTCTCTCTCTCTCTCTCTCAAGCTCACCTTCAGAGTCGGGGTCCTTGTGATATTCGGCGAGGATGACCACCTCGACATGGAGGCCGTGGATCGAGCATACGCGGAGCTGGAGCAAGGGTACAACTGCATGCCGATCGACGTGCCCGGGACCAGGTTCTATCGGGCGATGAAGGTGAGCAAAGCCTCCAAAAAATCGGGACCTTTCTGGAAACGGAAGGTGGCCCCTGGAACTTCCACCTATATGCCAGAATGTCCCTCCCATTTTCTTAGAAGTTTCTATGAAGAAGCAATTGTACACTCGAATATATATATATATATATATATATATATA
>JBBBWG010023857.1:0-11432 GCA_037176905.1 Azolla pinnata
GAAGAAGAAGAAGAAGAAGAAGAAGAAAGAAGAAAGAAGAAGAAGAAGAAGAAGAAGAAGAAGAAGAAGAAGAAGAACAGAGAAGAGAAGAGAAGAGAAGAGAAGAGGAAGAAGCAGCAGCAGCAGCAGCAGCCATGGTAGCTGCAGACGAAGCAGGGTCGTCCTCCTCGCAGCCGCCTCTATCTGCAGGTAAGAAGAACCAAATGGGCTCTCCCAAATCCCCGAGCTTTTTCCATCCGCCATTGTTGTTCGTTTGCTTTCCTTTCACACAACCCTTTCGTCTCCATCTCCCTGCCATGTCTCCTCCCTGCTTCTTCTCCATTCTCGCTTTGGCTTACTGCTTTTTCCTGCTCTTTGTCTTTCCAGGAGTGGTCGTGGAGCCGCCGCCCTCGAACCCGCCCTTGCTCAGCACCATCGCTGCCAGCGCCACTAGCCTTGTAGCTGGGGAAGGAGCAGGATGGAGGAGGTTCGTCGCCTTGAAGGCTTCCAGCGAGTACGACAGCGAGGAGGCCTTGCTCACCAACACGCTCTCGGCCCGAATCTTGAACGGACTCGCCAAGATCAAGGCTTCGTTCCAGCGCAGCCAGTCTGGCGAGATCCGAGCGCCTTCCCTCTCCCTTTCCACCAAGCACCTCTCCGTCTTGTACGACCACGAGGATCGCAATGCCCTCGTCACTGCCATAGCCAAGCTAGGGTCCAACTTCGAGATGAAGTATCTTCGTGATATCAAGGTAAGGCCTTCCAGAACAATATTGTTTCGAAGCCTGGCACAATTTGTAGGATGCCACATATCCAATGAAATTTTGGAATTTATAGAAAGCCATCATGCAATCGACAGAATGTATCCATAGAAACTTTCTAGAATTTTGCAGGATATCATCATTGAATCTGCATGAGACATCTCATGAAATTCCAGGTATTGCCTGATACCATCATGCTATGGAATTTGCATTTATACCATCATGCAATCGACATAGTGTCTCCAATGGAATCTTGAAATCTGCAGGATACCATCATGCAGTTGATATAAGACATCTAACCAAACTTTGAGATTGGCATGGGAATATCATGCAACAGACAAGCTTCGAAATTTGCATAATACTGTCATGCAGTCGATAAAGCATCTTGAATGCACATTTGCACAATTTGGAGATACCATCGTACAACCAATATAGCAAATGTGAGAACATTGGCACAGTTTTGGTGCCACTGTCATGCATTTGGACACAGCACGTGTAGTGGACATTAAACAAAATTTTTATACTTGGAGCTAGCATCATGGAATCAGCTCGACACATCTGATGCACAGCCAAAATTTGCATGATTGGACAACTATCATCGTGCAATTGGCAAGAGGTCATCTGATGAAAAATAATCTGGCTTTCCTGTGACAGGCACAACAAGGTGAAGTCAAGCTCATTGCAAGATCAAGCAATGAGAAGTATCAGGCTGAGCTTGGCTATGATGTTCCTGCTCTAGGCTTGGTAAGATTTTTGTGTATCATTACTTAAAATAAGCATGTTGTCTCATTGTTATGAGTGTTCTTGTAGCGGTGATTGCACAATTGTCAGCCACACATAAAACTTTGAACCTTTGTATGTATCTAGTATTAGAGTGAAAATGTAGGATCGATTTTTTTGGGTTATGTTTCTATGTTTATGTGGTTATCCCTAAGAATTTGCATTAGTGAGTGTAAATCCACTAAAGCCAATTATTAAGCAACGCCATTTCCATGCTTTATGAACTTCTAAGTTTGTAGTTAGTCAGTAACCCAAACTAACTGCATTGGGTTAGAGAACTGCATATGTTAATCAATACATTACATGCTAGAGAACTGTGTTGGGTTCCGTCTTATCCTTCGCTACGCTTACCATATGAAGGCATAGCTTCAACCATGTCGAATCTGTTAAGTACCTTTCTGAATGCATGTGAGAGAACCAATAATTTACCCTGTCTTCTTTGTCAATTCTCATACACAAACTATGCTCAGCATTTCCCAAGTCTTTCATAGAGAACTCTGATTTTAGCTGATTCTCGAGGGCATTGTGTCTACCTCTTTCCACAACATGATATTGACTTATAGCTCACAAGTAATGGGGCATATTGCGCATCTTCATCTTGCTGTGTAGGTCCTTCATGAGCGTGTCTATTCCGCTCTTCTTTTTTTGCTCAAAGACAACAGACCGGTCATCAATTTCAGTCTGTGGTAAAGCATTATAAGGCTCATAAAACTACCTGATGTAGACTTAGCTCTCTTCTATAAAACCTGCATAAAAAATTGGGGTATTGTCATCATTATGATATAAAAATGTTATCCTCGTGATTCTCTTTTGGTCCCAAGAAGGAGATAACATGATATTGACTTGTAGCTCTCAAGTAATTGGGCATATTGCGCATCTTCATCTTGCTGTGTAGGTCCTTCATGAGCATCTCTGTTCTGCTCTTCTTTTTTTGCTCAAAGACAATAGACCGATCATCAATTTCAGTCTGTGGTAAAAGCGTTATAAGGCTCGTAAAAGTACCTGTGGTAGACTTAGACTTCTTCTATAAAACCTGCATAAAAATTGGGACACTGTCATCATTATTATCATATAAAAAATGTCATCCTTGTGATTCTCTTTCGGCCTCAAGCAGAAGGAGATATTATGTGCATTTTATAGTATAGAGTATTTTTAAATGCTAGTCGTGCTCTTGGTTATGGTTTTCATCTCAAACTGTTGATGGATACCACGGGGTCTCAACACAGAACCTCTATTTTCAACTCTTTGAGTTTTTTTATATGATAACCTATCATAAATAATATTCGACTTTCAAAACTTACAAAGGATAGGCCCTTTCAAATTGCAGCCAAGAGCATATCTAAATTTCCCTATGGGGGAGCTTAAACTTGAGGAAGAACAGAGGGAAGATGGGCCAGCACTCTCCATTAATGGTTTTATTGGTACCAAAGTACTCCATGGGTTGGTTCTGGCTGAGTATCGAGATGAAGAAGTAAACTTGAAATATAAATACAAGGTACATATTTGGCGTAGGGCAGGTCGTGTAGAATCTTTTGTGACATTCTAAAAGTTGTCTCACTACTGAAGCTTTTATTCAGGATGCAGAGATGACTATTACCCCATCGATATTGCTACCCTCTAGGTCCTTGTCCCTTGGTTTCAAGCGGCAGTTTGATGAAGCCAACAAACTGAGGTTGCTATTTATTCTGTACTATGGGAACTGCAAATCTTTTATGTGTCCATTTCATCATCAAGTTCTGGCTCCACTGTTTGAATATGCATTTTGTTTTCCCCAAATGAGGTTAAATGTCCACTCTCCTTGGGAACTAACATCTGGATTTTTCTTTATTCAAGTTACCTGTATAATTTTGACTCAACTGCATGGAGTGCTGTCTTTAAACACCGAGCCAATGAGAATTTTAAATTCAAAGCTGGTTATGACTCAACTGTCAGAGTTGGTTGGGCAGGAGCATGGGTATTTCTGTTTACTTTGCCAATCTAGTATTTACCTATTACTGCTGCTTAAGTCATACAGGAGTACTACAACTTCACTATGCCCTTTTTTTTCTGGGTCCTTTGCAGATTGGCAGAGAAGAGGCTGGTGCTAAGTCAGCTCCAAGGAAGTGTAAGGTTCAGATCATGTTGCAAGTACCCCAGGATGATATTCAGTCTGCAGCCATCCTATTTAAGGTTAAGAAGCGCTGGGACATATGATCAATCCTTCCTCTCATCCAGACGTGTTAGTATGGTTGGAGGTAGTGATGAATTAATTGTTTATCCATGTTATCAGTGATTCTTTTGCAAATTTCCTCAATATACCCTTTCTTGAATCATGAGTTTGTATACAAGAAATTAACTACAGCTTCTCGTAGGAAGCTCTTTCTCTACCCAGCCAATTGGGTGATTGGATATGCCCACTGTTCATGGATTTTTTTAATACAAGGAAGCTCTGTACCTACTACTGTGTAGTGCCATGAGATGTGGTCTGGATCAAATATCTGATCTGATCAAAGTTGAGAGAACTGATATTACATGTTTGGCTCAATCAATGCAAAATATGAATTAAAGAAACTCACAAAAGTGTTTGGAGGCCAAAGAATCGAGCTGAACGCTTTTCATCAACATTATGCTTGACGTGATTTACAATCTTGAAGTGCTCGAATCCTGGGTCTCACATTGAGCTTTTCACTTTACTATTCTTCTGTCATTATGTCATCAACCAAAGTATGAGAGTAGAGCCGGTACTTACAGAACTGTTTCCTAGTCTGGGCCTTGTTAGCTTTTCAGCTGAACCATTTGTCTACTATAACCTTTGATTTTTGTAATAGATGGAGATGAGAAAGCCCGAGGTTTCTACTTTGTGCTTCACGCCTCTTGTGGCATCGGTTAAGCAACAGAGACTTTCTCAGAGCCCATTCATTTGACTGATCATCTAAGGTACCAACGGAAAAGATCGACCAGTTTCAAAAACCTAATACTCCAATCGAAAGAATATAATGAACTATTTTACTTACCACAGGATCTTAGCAAGAGAAGTGACCAAAGAATTTGAATGAAGATTTCATGTCCCTGTTGTAAAATATATTTGGTTCCTCCAGAAAGCGATGCACGCTAACTATTCTTTTGCACTAACTGCTTTCCAATACGATGACACTCAAGATAGGCAGATAGCACAGCACCTAAACTCGGTTCGATGAGAAAAACGAGCATGGGTTGGGCACTTCACTGGCAGCCCATTTGCTATCGAGCTGTAACATGACTATATATTTCTCCACCTCACTGTGATCTTCTCCAAGAGCACTTAGCAGAAACAGTGCAGATTTTGGTGGTGGTTCCATCCATGCCATAACATAAAAATCATCCAGCCCAGTTTTGAAACACTTTGTGGTAGCCATTTTGGAAAAACAGTTTGTTCCTTCGACAACCTTGATGCGCAACATAGACAAAGTTCTGACTTGGTGTTCCTTACATTATCACATGCCACTTCAAACCGAGAATAGTTGGAGTTATCTCAGCATGCACTTAACGATTTTAGGTGTTTTTGAACTCTGTAGATTCCTGCCACACCCCTCAGCTTGCGGCATCATTTTTCATGGCTCGCACAAAAGGGCTAGACTGTGTTCGAAATGTTGGTTATGTTCTCTTCATCATTTCGTCCCCTGTGGGTCACAAAGCAATTTGCTCCCAATGCTAATCCTCACTAGAAGAGTCTGTGGAACCAAATGGAAAGCACACAAGTCCATGTGATATCTCTATTCTGTCCATCGCAGAATGAGGTGTATAGCTTTCAGTAAGTACCCTCGACGCTAGACAGGTTTCGATAAGTACATTTACTCGATTCCATGGCCCAATCGTCCTACAAGCAAGCAGCTCAATAGGCATCATTCCTACAAATGATCCAACATTTTCTATTTTCTTTGCCACGTCTCTTCAGCACTGAGGCTCAACTGAACTGCCTCTGCATCCATGCCAGCAGCTTCATATATATTCCTCATGCAGACATATGAAGCAGCACGCTGTCCATCCAACCGCACCAATTTTTCAAAGGCCCATTTCCCCAACTCTACATTTACCCATTTGCAGCAAGCACCAAGTAATGCTGCGAATAGAGGGAGATAATCTATATTCGACAACTTGGTGAGGATACCTTTAAGTTTATCGAAGCGCCCTGCTCGACCGAACAGATCAACCATGCAAGACATGTGTTCTAATTCAGGGTTCAAACGATAGACATGACACATATCATCAAAAATCACTTGTGCTTCCTCCACAAAACCTGCATGACTGCAGGCACTCAATAGGATAAGGAAGCTTATCAGATCTGGCAAAATTCCCCTTTCTCTCATCTCGTCGAACAAGTCGAAAACCTTTCTGGCTCTCCCCATCTGAGATTGCCCGCAAATCAGAGCATTCCAAGCAACAACGCTCTGGTTTGGAATCATTTCAAATACTTCCTGGGCTTTCTTGAGTGAACCACATTTCGCATACATATCTACTAATGCATTGCCCAACACAATCTCATTTTCCAACAAGCCCCACTGCTTGATCTTTACATGTAAGGATTCTCCTACTTCAAGGCATCCTATTATCCCGCAAGCTTTCAGAACAGATATAAATGTCACGAAATTCGGGTAGACTCCTTCGTCTTGCATCTTCCTGAAACATTCCATAGCTTCATCACCATGTCCATGTTGAACATATCCTGCAATCAGTGCACTCCAAACTACCACATTCCGCACTGGAAGCAGTTCGAATGCCTCTCGTGCTCTTACCAGTAGTCCGCACTTGGCATACATGTCCACTAATGCAGTGGCTAGAACAATGTCATCCTCCAATAAACCCTGGTCCGTGATCTGCGAATGTATCCATTGGCCGATTTCGAGGGCTCCTATGCTTCCACAAGCTTTCAAAATGGATGCGAAGCTGACACTGTCTGGGGAGATACCTTCGTCTTGCATTCGCCTAAAGCAGCTCAGCGCTGCAACTCCACGGGCATGCTGGACATACCCTGCAATCAGTGCATTCCAGGATACCACACTCCGCTCCTGAAGCCCTTCAAATACTTCGTGCGCTTTTTCTAATGCCCCACATTTGCAATACATGTCGAGTAATGCAGTGCCTATGACAATGTCTTTTGCCAACCATCCTTTCTCCTGGAGCTTGGCATGTATCTCTTCTCCAATCTCAAGACACCCTGTGAGGCCGCAAGCTTTCATAGTGCAGATAAAGGAGACAGCATCTAGCGAGATGCCTTCATCCCGCATCCTCCTGAAACACCGAAGGGCTGCATCACCGTGCCCATGTTGTGTATACCCGGAGATAAGTGTATTCCAGGATACAACATCCCGGTTCGGAATCTCTTCAAATACTTCCTGTGCCTTTTCCAACACGCCGCACTTGGCATACATGTCCACTAATGTATTGCCTAGCAAAACGTCTTTTTTCAGCAAACCCTTCTCTTTCACCTCTGCATGTATCTCTTCTCCTAATCCGACACACCTTTGGCTCCCACAGGCTTTCAAAACGCACGTAAAAGTGACGGCATTCGGAGAAACGCCATCCTCCTTCATTCTTTTGAAGCATTCGATGGCATCGTGGCCGCGTCCATGCTGGGCATACCCTGCAATCAACGCACTCCAAGAGACGACATTTCTGACTGGAAGCTCATCAAACACGTGTTGTGCTTTCTCCATCACTCCGCACTTTGCATACATGTTCAATAGGGTGGTTGCGAGCATGGCGTCTCTCTCGAGCAAGCCATTTTCCCTCACCTCCCTGTGGATGCTTTCCCCTGCCGCGAGCGAACGAAGGCTCCCGCAAGACTTAAGCAGGCAAATGAAGGTGACGACGCTGGGGGAGACGCCTTCAAGCGACATCTGCCGGAAGCATGCGAGGGCTTCGTCATGATGGCCATGGTGGACATATCCCGAAATGAGGGCATTCCAAGCGACCACATTCCGTCGAGGGAGCTGCTCGAGGACCGAGCGAGCTTCTTCGAACAGCCCGCACTTGGCGAGCATGCTGAGCAGGGAGGTAGCGATGTAAGCGTCGCTCAGACGATCGCGCGCTTGGGCGAAAAGAAGCCTGGCGCGATCCGCGTCTCGCCGATCCCCGCAGGATTTCATCGAGGCGAGGAGGAGTCGGGGATCGGGCGCAGGCTTCTCTCTCCGCCGCCATGCCTGTCTCTGTCCTTGCGCTCCCGTGGTTGGATCGACGGCCGGGCTTGGAAGCACCACAGGAGCAGCTCGACTGGGCTTCTTGTTCAGCAGCTGATTCTGCGGGGGCTTGGGCAAGCTTGTGCGGATGAACCCTGGAGCAGGAGGAGGGGGAGGAGGCTCTCCCTGGCTATGGCAAGAACAAGAAGAGCAAAGGATCAGGCTGTCCATGGCTCGCATCTCTGTCCCTGTCCCTGTCTCTGTGTCTCTTCCTCATGAAAGGGGAAGAGATGATCTGGTTCTGTTGTTGGTTCTTCCTTGATTCCATGTTTCTGCCAGAAGAGAAGAGAAGAGATGAGAAGAGAAGAAAGAATCCATGTTGTTGTGCCCAAGAGAAGGGTTTAGGGTTTGGGGTTTAGGGTTTAGGGTTTAGGGTTTAGGGTTTAGGGCTCTTCCACCAGATCTTGCCCAGAAGAAACAATCTGGTTCTCGAGAGAGACGCGAGAAACGGTTAATCGGAGGGGTTTTTTCCAGGAAGTTTGTAAGGTTTTTTTTTAACCCATTTCGCGCCATGCATCGAGCGATCAATTGGTCGTGATCTGAATCAGTGCCCTGTCGATGCTCTCTGCTGATACTAAACCCCAAATTTATAGTCCTCCTCTGCTGATAATAAACCTCTTGATTAATGTCCTCTGCTGATAATAAAACCTTTGGATTGATGTCCTCTGCTTGCTGATAAATAAAACCTGTGGATTAATGTCCTCTGCTGATAATAGAACCTTGGATTTATGTCCTCTACTGATACATAAACCTTGCCTCATGCCACTTGAGGGCCGATACGCCCCGGATTTGCTGATCCATGGCCGATAAACCTCGGCTTTTGTGTCCCCTGCTGATACATTCCGATAAGCCTCACTCGGCATCCTCAGGCAGCTCCAGTTTTGATAAGTCGGGTTAAGTTGCATCACTAGCGTCACGTACATAAGCATGTAAGCTTAGGTATCTTCTACAGTTGTCGCTCCCCCTGTAATTTGTTGCAGGAGGGTCGTGGTTTGTCGGTTTGATCAATCAACAATTTGGGAGTGGATTCCAACAATCTGGGAGTGGATTCGGCATTGGCTTGTTGAAGTTTAGAAATCTGGGAGCCGTAAGACGCTTCGGGGGCAATACTTCTGTATCTGTGCATGGGTCGACGTCATACCAGACTACATTTGCGGATGTCAAACTTCTCGTAACACGTTCATTCTCGTTCACGCTGCAGAGAGTCTTCTTTAGTTAGTTAACAGACGAGATATGCATAAAATAGTCGAGTTCTAAGCCGAGATCTCTGCGTAGGGAAGTCCTCTTCACGTTCATTCGTTTGTGCTCCAAGTCTTCCATTGCGATTACACCTGGCTTTAGCAGCGAGATCATTTTGACTATCGGGAGCAATATGTTATTTATTTATTTATTATAACTGAAGCCCTTTGCAGCGAGCCAAGCTCTGCAATCGGCTTACAAGGTTCGTCGTCCATTTCTTATCCTAGAGATCCCCCATCTGCCTCGTGGCAGCTTCTCATCGATCGGTGGGCACGAACAGCTTCCCATGTGTCCGTTCTTACAGACTTTACCAAGCCGAGATCTCAGGGTCCCAGGATCGACTGCCGGGTTCGAATGAATCGCCCGACGATCCGATACAAACGCAACACTATACAGAGGGGCAGGGGGGGGGGGGTTCGGTCGGGAGAGCCTCATAAAATCCTGATACACACAGAGGGTAAAAATAAAGATAACCGAAGTTTTCCCCCCAGGTGTACAGAAATGCCAAGAGACTTTACTTCGCCGTGCCTTGATCGGCAAGGCGAAGAGGAGCCATGGGTGATCGTTCGTGGGCAGGTTATGCGGCGAGGAGAGCCGCAGAAACATCATGTCCAGCGGGACATGCTTGCGTCAGTCATCCAACGTGACAACCCAACTGTTAGATAGATAGATACATACATACATATATATATATATATATATTGGAATCGAGAGCGAAGTGGCACCTAAGAGAGCAGAATGCCTGCCTTTCTCCGAATGCCAGCAATGCGGAAGGAAGCCAGAAGGTTCTCCCCTCGTTAATGTCCAGAGTAATCAGAGGAGGCCCTCGATGACGAGTTCGTGGTCAAACTGCGGATGCAATGGGCAGTTCCCGGGGAAGCAACCAATGTCATTCAATATATATATATATATATACCGACGCATACATACATACATTGGATCTGGAGGATGTATCTGTATTTGTGGAGCTATAGCCAGGCTGGACAAATTGGGTGGACAAATTGGGTGGACATTTTGTTTTCTTCTTCTGTCTTCTTCTTTTTTTGGGGGGGCCCAAAACATGTCCACCCAAAACAAACAAAATAACACAAGAAGAAGAAGAAGAAGAAGAAGAAGAGGAAAGAGCAAAAAGTCCGTGTCGGTGACTCGTCAAAAAAACTTGCTCTGCTCTCGCCATCGCCTCCTGCTGCAGATGTCCAGGAATTGACATTCGAGCAGAGCCGAAGCAGAAGAAGAGCAGAAGCGCAGAAGCGCAGAAGCAGTGCAGAGAGACAGCAAGAAGCAGAAGCAAGCAGCAGAAAGGAAGAAGCGGCGAGCAAGAAGCAAGCAGCAGGAGGAGCGGGAGCCGAAACGAAGCCGAGGCGGAAGCGGGGAACAGAAGGAAGCGAAGGTGCAGAAAGAGAAGGGGGCGGATCGGAAGGTGCAGTGTGGTGGATCCTGCGCCATGGCGGCCGCTGTGGCGCTCCTCCTCCTCCTTGTGCTCGGCAGCGCCGCCCCTGCTTCCCCCGCTTCCCTTCCCCGCAGCTCCCCGATCCGCCATGGATCTGCCTCCCCTAAACGCAGCAGCAGCAGCAGCAGCGGCGGCGGCAGCAGCGAGAGCAGCGGCACGACCCTTCCTTCTTCCTCCTCTTCTTCTTCTTCTTCTTCTGCAAAGATCTCCTCCATTGCATCCGCGGCGTCGTCGCCGCCGGTGGTGAGCTCCGATTCCATCCTGGTGGCGCTGCTCGACTCGGCGTTCACGGAGTTTGCGGAGATGGCGGAGGAGGCAGCGCTGCTGCCGGCGCTGGAGAGGGCGGTGGCGGAGGGGAGCATCACGATACTGGCGCCGAGGGACGGGTTCAGCCAGGACGCATCATCATCAGGGTCGGGGTCGTCGGGGTCGTCGTCGTACTTGTCGTCGGGGAGGAGGGGGAGGCAGAGAGTGGACGCGGAGTTCCGGAGGTTCCTGCTGGAGCCGGGGAACGTGGAGGCGCTGAGGGAGCTGCTGCGGTTCCACGTGATGCGGGGGAGGATCGGGGCGGGGGAGTGGGGGAACGGGACGGTGCGGGAGGCGGCGACGATGGCGGAGCAGCCGCTACATCTGAGGGTCGCAGAAGAAGAAGAAGGAGGAGGAGGAGTCGGAGAAGAAGGGGGGCGAGATCGGCGGCGGAGGGTGTTGAGGGCGGATCTGGGGGAGGTGGTGGAGGAGGCGGCGGTGGAGAGGAGGGACGGGCTGGTGCACGCGATCGACAGGCTGCTCATCCCGACGTCGGTGCAGGAGAGGTACAGCGAGTGGAAGGAGAGGGCGAGGGGCGGGGGCGAGAGGATGCGGGCGGTGCTACCCGAGGAGCCGCCGACGCCCGACAGCTACCGGGCCGCCGTGCAGCGGCGGCGGCGGCGGCAATTGGAGGAGGAGGAGGAGGAGAAGAAGGAGAATGCTAAGTCTGCGATCCGGGGGCCGCCAGCTGGCGCGATCGACGCGGAGCTGGCGCGGCCGCCG
>JBBBWG010023868.1:0-11431 GCA_037176905.1 Azolla pinnata
CCGTTTGGTTGGACAGCCCTAGATCTGTACAACCCATTAGTGGTTCCATTCCCTCCAAGCAAGTTAGCAATGTGTTCCTAACCCAAGTCATGGTTAGTACTAAAAGTACTCCTCCAGTACATGTCCTAGCACTTTTAGATTCCGGAGCCAATTCCTGTTTCATGGATTGAAATTTTGCCCAAGCTTCTCACATATCCTTAAGAAAACTTCCGTGCCCCACATCTGTAGTAGTCATTGATGGTCGTCCCATTGCTTCCAGGAATATTGTAGAAGAATCAGAACCCATTCAGGTTGTCGTAGGTAGTTTTGTGTGTGTAGTATCATTTAATATAAGTAGCAGTCCAGAGCATCATTGTCTTGGGATTACCCTGGTTTGAATTACATAATCCAGACATAGACTGGAGAACAAGAGAAGTCCGGTATCGACAACTCCAAGGATCTACTCATGGAGTTTCGACCATTTCTCCATCAATTATGAGAAGAAGGACACAAGGAGGCAACTTCCGGCGAAATATCATCCTTATGCCGATGTATTTGATAAGGTAAAAGCCAGTACTCTTCCTCATCATCGTCCCTACGATTTAGAACCAGGAGCAGAGACACCATGGGGATCAATTTACAACTTGTCACCGACCGAGTTAGAAGTCCTTCGAGCCTACATAGAGGAGAACTTGGCAAATGGGTTTATTCGTCATTCGAAATCTCCGGCCGGTGCACCCATCTTCTTTGTCAAGAAGAAAGATGGATCACTTCGTCTCGTCGTGGATTACCGCGGTTTGAATAAGGTCACCATTAGGAATAGGTATGCACTTCCTCTTATATCAAGTCTCTTAGAGCGAGTAAATGGTGCCAAATTTTTTACAAAAATCAATCTACGAGGAGCTTACTGTCATGATCATGGGCATGCAATGCTCGAACCCTTGACCTTAACATTTGTGTTATGTCATCTTATCCGTCGAACCAGTTAGCTTATTTGATTATTGTAACTAGATGCAGAAGGCACGATTGAACATTCTAGAGAATTCATGCAGCTATGACACGTGGCACTGCATGCAGTGCCACATGGCGTTGTATGCAGCATCTCTGCTCCTGTATGTGGCCTCCCCTACCCCCATGCCCATCCTATAAATTCAGGGCTATCACTCCTCTCAACTCATTCCGGTTCAACACCAGTCCCTAGCCCTCTAGCTTACATTATTATCCCAACTCCCTACTATTTCTTCTTCTTCCCTGCGATTGGCTCATAGTGTTTGCAAAAATAGCAAGTTGATATATTTCTGATAATGGTTGTTTAATGGTGCTTTAACCTCAGGTATCACATATGATAGCAGAATATAGTGCTGGCAGAACACCGAATCCTGATGTCTTGTGCAACTCCAGAATAAAGTTTGGTATGCTATCAAGGGCTTTGGGATGATTGTCAACTCAGAGTGAAACGTGAAGATTCTCTTACCTTGAGTGCAACTCATTTATTATAATCCAGGTGTTTTTCTAGATCATGTTAAAGACATGGGTTTTGATAGAGTAGCCTCTGGACATTATGCCAAGGTCATACGGACTGCTGGTGAAACTCGCTTGCATCTGTCTAGAGATGAGGTTGGACGTTTTATGTGTTACAGATTTTTCTCACTCAACATTGGAGAACCTGGTTATGTTGCTTATTTTCTTCCGTGTTTTAACTTGAATCTGCTTAATTTTTTACAGGTGAAAGACCAAACTTACTTTTTGTCTCATTTATCTCAATCTCAGCTGTCAAAGCTAATATTTCCTCCTGGATGTTTGTCAAAGGTTAGTTCTTCTGATTATCTGAATATGTATGCTTCAAAGATGGATTCCATTATGATCAACAGTTATTGGGCAATGTTGTTAATCTACTTTTTTTTTTTTAATATTTAAATCAGGATGAAGTTCGGAAAATTGCTGATGAACTAGGACTGCCAAACAAGCAAAGGAAGGATTCTCAAGGCATTTGTTTTCTTGGAAAGGTATCTTTATTGTCAAATTATGACGAATTTCTGCAAGACTTGGCTCAGTTGGATATTTCCTGGGTGCTTTAGTACTAAAGTTTCAAGAGAGACAAACAGTGTAGATGTGCCCGAGAAACTTATGTAGTCCATCCAGTAGATGACATCCTTAGTTTTGTCACCCTCAAGATTATCCTGCTTGAAGGGTAAATTAACGTATATACAACTTTTAGGCAGTTTGAATTTTTCTGTTTTCTTGTTTTTGGCTGTTTGAATTGCAGTAGTTTATCGCAGGTAAAGTTCAGTGATTTTATATGTCGTCACCTTGGAGAGAGAGAGGGGAATGTTTTGGAAGCAGAAACAGGAAAGTACCTTGGAACTCATAAGGGTTTTTGGTTCTATACCATCGATCGGTCAACGACAAGGATTGCGCCTATCAGATGGTCCATGGTATATATCTCCCTTCATCTACTTTTTAAAGTATTCTGTATATTCTTCCAATTATTGTTAAGTGTTGATGTCAATGCAGGTATGTAGTCGACAAGGACTTGGAAAACAATGTTGTTTTTGTGTCAAAAGAGTACTACTCTGCAGATAAAAGGAGGCGCTTATTTAAAGTTCATACATTTAACTGGCTAGGAGGCCAACCACCAAGGTGTTTTTCTGGTTTGAAGTGCAAGGTATTTAAGCCCATTCTGTAAGACCTGGTTCCAAAACATGGATCGATAGTTAGGCTTCACACATCCAATCCATGATGAAACAAGACTCTGCTGATTTGTTTGTTGCTTTTGCAGGCACGTCATGGCACAAGGTTCTATGATTGCACTCTTACATTCCAAAACATCGTTAGCACATCTCAAACCACTGGCGATTCTGATGTGGCATTGGTTGAGCTTTCCGAGGATGATCAAGGTATTGTTGCTGGACAATATGCAGCTTTTTATACCTTTTGAATATATGGCCTCAGTCATGAGTGACATGCTTGTTTAGAAGAACTAGTTTGGTTGGGACATGTTGGTAGTGTTGTCTTTCTCTTGATTTAAGGAAAATTTGAGACTATACTACAAGGTTTGCCATAGTATGGATGTGAGACTGTTCTACCATGAGCATCCAGCCAAACTAATGCTTGTGAAATTATGGTCTTAACCTTGTATAGTATTTATGTGTAGTTTATATGCAGAAAGAATTCTGACATTGATTAGGGGTTTTTGTAAATTATTTCTTGGCAGGTTTATATGCAAACATGATCCTAGTCATTTCCCTCTTACATGTGTGATGGAGGACAAAGACACCCTTGATCCAGAAAAGACATTTCGTAAGGTTTCTATTCTTTCTGCATGTTGACTCTCCGTCTCACAAATGACGACGTGAACGTTCTGTAGAAATCAAAGTTAAGAAATTGTAGCTTAAACTAGAAGTTTCTATGTGACCACTTTCTTAAGAGCAGTGTCACCATTTCTGCTGGTGTACGTAGGTATTAGAAGAATATCAACTCATGATGGTTGGGCATCTGGTTCTAGGCATTAAATTCCTAATAGATGGTAGGGACAAAATATTTCTATATTTACCTTTGTAGTGAGGAGACTGATTTATCATTCATGCGTCTGATGTAGAAACTAGTCATGTTTGATTGCAATACTTGAGGACAACATTAGAGGGGACACCGGATTACCTATTAGCTGAATCTTGATACATATTATTTTCTACGAAATTTAAGAAACACATGGAGTTATAGAACTTGAAGCCCTTTTCAGTGCTTACCATCAGTTTAGAGTTGAATGTTCATATGCTTTAGTTTCTATGAACATTGGGGAAAATATATGTGATATTAGAAGTTGAAGATCCTGCCATCATTTGTGACTTCAATTAAATTGTAAGTAGATATCATGGATGATGGTAATGGTAGCGTTAGGTGAGGCAATATTGGGATAAAGCCAAGTTCTACTTTATGGCGGGAGTAGGGATTGCAGATTGCCACAAGCAAATAAAATTGGGAGGCTTCACATCATGTTGAAGAAGAGAAAAATGTGGACAGAATTTGCATGATGATGATCATGAAGATAGTATTTGCATCCATGGGTGGCACAAAATTTTTTCATCCATCCATCCATTTTTCACTTTTCATAGGTCTGATTTTCCCTCCATGTGTCGCATGCAGGATAGCACAAGTCACATTGTTAAAGCCATATATGTAAGCTCATCCTGTTGGAACTATCTAGTTGTATATACTGTTTAGAACTGATTGTATGATTAGTCTGTACAGATATTGGTAGGCTTAAGGTCACGTTTTGAAGTTTTCCTTTCACTCTATAGTCTGTAAGGTATATTTTTGGACCCATTATTGGACATATTTTGGCGACATAGATAATCACATTCAATGGTGTATGTTTGTGAACAGTCTTTGCTGTGGAGCCACATTCTGTACTACCTATTGGGATTTTAGCTCTCTGCAATCATGCTGAATATATTCCCATTCAACGTCTTAAAGCTCTTGCTAGCAGCGCTGTAATATCTCTCTTTCTTTCTCACCCCTTTTTTTACTTCTGATGTACACTTAACAATTCTTAGTAGAATATATTATAGAATTCATGCATCATGTCTAAATGAATGTGATGTCAGTAAAAAAGGCACATGTACCATGAATGTCTGTTTTGAAAATACAAGTATCTCCACCATCAGTATATGTGGATGCTGTATCTCTTGTGCAGATTTTTGCAACAACCTTTTTAAGACACATCTGGTCTTGGATGGGGTTGGTACCAGCCTCCAAGAAGATATTGTTCAACCTTTTAAGCAGTGGCTGTAGCTGTGTTCTGATTCCTGGAGGTGTGCAAGAGATGCTATTTATTTCGTGAGGTTAAGATTCACATGATTCCAGTATTACTAATGCTTTGTAACGATTTTGACCTTGAAATATGTTTCTATTTAAATAAAGTGTTTTATATTTGTGAAAATATCATAGATTCTCTACCTTGTTGTCAAGATTGTTGAACTTCTTTATAGGTTGTATATCTAAAGAGAAGGATTGGTTTCATCCGCGTGGCTATTGAAACAGGATCTTCGTTGGTACCTTGTTTCGTTTTTGGACAAGCGAGTTTTATGAATTCTCAGATCATTCTGTGTTTTGGATGTTTTATATCTAATCCTGGTATGTTCTTTTCATTTATTCTGTCCTAGTCTCGAGTTTACAAATGGTGGAAGCCTAGTGGAAAGCTGTACAATGATTTGAGTCGATATCTTCGATTTGCTCCACTTGTGTTTTGGGGGATGTTTGGGTGCGTTTCCATCAACTTCAGCTCGATCTTGTTATTCTATATCTTTATCCACGATCATGGAGATCTAACTTGTTAATGTATGTATCATCACTTGTTAATGTGCTACTTGTAATCGAGTCGTATCACTTGGTCCTTATTTTAACTTGACTAACCAAGTTCAATCTAACTTGCTTCTTCTAGATCCTTAACTCTTATTAATGTCCTCATTATAAGATCACTGCATTCTCTTTCGATTAATTGTACCAATGTATCCAAGTCTATGTCAAATGCCAATGTTGTGCACCCTTGCACCTCCTTTTTTCCTTTGTTTTTTTTTCTTGATGACTATTTTCGAGATTGCACCCCATTCTTCCAAGCAATATCTTGATTGTAATACGAGGTTTCTGATCCGATCAATGTTAGTGATCTTGGCCTTCCCTTTGGGTCAACACCCACACTGACAATTCTCCTTTCATTTGATCTCTAATTTGGTGTGTTGGTGATAGTTGCTTCCAATATTTTGAGCACGGCACTAGGGTTCACAAGAGTGTGAACATACAATAACGTTGTTATGCCAAAGGTTACATCTCGACTGATTAAAGATAAAATAAAGGATAAACATGTGCCCTTCTCTACGTTCACAACCAACAAGTTGACCATTATCGTCAATCAAATTAGCACCGAAATTGAACCATACCTACATTCTTTGATCCAATTATTTGGCCGATTGAGACTAGATTCTTTCTGATCTTTGATGTAGCTTCTATTGTCATTGTTACTAAAGGGTAAATCTCTAATGTGTTCGATACAATGATTAGAGTTATCGTTCAAAACTATTATGTGCACCTTTGACTCCGTCAAGCTTGGTGGTTTGTCACATGCTTTGAGGTTTCGACGTCCATCACCCAAATAACATTGGTTTTGGAGGGGTATTAAATTTTTCTTAGTGTCGCATGCTAAACATCGGCCCTTAGGTTTTAACTTGGCTTGGACTAATGGCAACAAAAAAGTTGTGCTATCAAGAAGATGTTTTATAGTGACTGAGCTTGCAAAGTAAATTTTCTTTTGTTGGCACTTTGACTCATAATGACCGGACTTTCCACAATACCCAACACTTCATTTGCTAGTTTTAGTCTTTGACTTCAAGGGCTGGTATTTGTTAGGAACTTGTTTTGTAGAGCTCCGTGCACTCCTAAGATCATTTCTCCCCCTTTTTTCCATTTTCTTTCGATTTTCTTGCGGCATCTGGAACAAAACTCAAAACCTATGATTGTGTCAACACCAAGAGGTACTAAAAGTGAGAACGTTGACATGAGTAACGAGAAATCATGTGAAAAGCATACTAGTTTTAGGGTTTCTACATTCAATCAATCTATGCAAAAGCGAATTGGTCCCAATGCAATGCTAGGTAATATATCCCTTGATTGGTTGATCGTTGCTCCCAGAGGATGAGATTTGGACTCGTTGCAGTAGGTATCGCTTCTAGCACCCCTATCACATGGGTCCATTATCATGATTGACCAATTCACTAAGACTAGGCTCTATACTTGTGTTGCTCTAGCTTCTCTATTTGAAACGACTCTTAATCTGCGTATTCTTCTTGTCTTACTCTTGTTGCAATGAAAATCGGTTCAAAGGGGTGTCTAAATCTCATGTAGTTGAGCTTAGAGCTAGATTTGCAATCCTCTTACTCTAATACAATGCAAAAAAAAATTGATTAAGTATGCCTTTGAGTGCAGAAAATTAAGACTTAGTAAGCGAAAAGAAAACAAGTACATATTTAGTCATTCAAAATTGATTATACAAGGAGGGGAATGAAAATACAAGAATAACTTGGGCGTTATGTTATACAACATACAACTTTCGCCGTTGTCGCGTTATTCCGCGCGTGCGTGTAGATGGGATGGGACCACGGGGGTCTTGGACTAGGGAGTGGAGGAGTGATAGAAGCTTAGCTCAAGAGAAGAGAGGGGAAAGAATAAGGCATTAACATTGAGTAGAAGGAGGCAAGATACACAACAAGTTATATCACAACCAAATGAATGATACAACAATCGTGGGCGCCACCTAGGCCGCACAAAAAACTTACAAGAAAACCCTAACCGACTATGAAGAAGATAAAGATGAAGATGAAGATGAAACCCTAGAAGAAACCCCCGACCTAAGTGGTATACCTTTCACACTCAAAATAGGCAACCCCTACAATATTGGTGCCCTACATGGAGAGTGTCGAATGCAGGCATCTAATGGACGTGTTTACACTGTCCATAAGTAGATGGGTCATATTTGTAATAAGTCGGAAAGGCTTTAGCCCTAACTTGGGGGTATAAATACCAAGCTTGTATGGTCGTCCAAAATTGGTTGCTTTTACTCTAGATAATAGAAGTTCTATTTTATGCCCATATCTCTCTCTCTCTCTCTCTCTCTCTCTCTCTCTCTCTCTCTCTCTCTCGTGTCTTTGCCTCCTGCTTCAGATCTGATCGTCTCTTGGTTCTAACCTACATCTTGAACCTCCACAATACTGTTGGGAGCTAGTGCAATATTCTGTCTGACGACTTTTACACAACAAGTAGGTCGTAGCTTCTATAGCGTTATTACAAGTTAAAAGAGTCTATTATCCGACATTTCAAATAATAGGACAATGTCATAAGAGTAGTGGTTCAATTTAGTGACCATATAAAGAAGAGGAGAAAGAAGATGATAATAGAATAATATAAATAACAAGAGATATGATCTAATATATTCAATTTATTCAAGCATAAGAATTGAAATAGATTAATTATAACAAAATATTTTATTTTGAGCAATTCCTGTTAATAACATGTAAAACATATGCGTAATCGATCTACATAGCAAAATAGTAGAACTCCACAAATACACACATAGAGACAAATGGAGAGATATATAAAATATTATATTAAAATTGTTTATGATGATCTCTCACACTTACTCTCTCATAGTCTAACCTCTCTTTTAATAGTACTAGTGTATATATATACCAATAAAAAGAAGTTAATTTTGGTATGAGCCCATCTCTAGTCCCCACTCATGAAACAAGAAGGTATAGATACAACAAGACTAGTCCCATGTCAAAATAAGGAGCATAAGAATTCCATTCTAGAAATAGGGGATGTGAAGAAGAGAAGGGTGTAGGTTGTTCACACTTAGTTTCATAATAATATGTTTGGGTCAATCTCTCTCAACTAATCAGACTGGTTCGAGTAAGTTTGTCTTCCTTTTTTTTTTGGGACATGGATCTACACTTATTTCTGTCAGTTGCTTGAATCTGCTCCTACTCATGTTCTTGTTTTCTTTCTTCTTTTCTTAGTATATTTGTGGAGTTCTACTATTCTTTACGATATTCATTATCTAATTAATTGAAGTTGATAAAAACCTAAGTTGCTCACTAAAGTTTGAATTCCTTTTTTTATTTTGTTTTTCCAAACAAACCTAAGGGTAGGGGAACTTACAAACTCTTGTACCTCCTCATGCTCTATTATACCAATGTTAGTGAAGTTTCCATTCCATTTTTTATTGATAATAGATTTTCTCATAATCCTAATTTGTTGTATCTAAATTAAATTTGCAAGCCACTAGGTCCCATGAAGACCAATGTATTGCGTCCCTTGGAATGCATATGCAAATCCCTCTTCCAAATTTGTTGTCATCTTGCATCTCCATAGACAATGGGTAATTAACTCTTCGCCCTTGTTGTATCATAGACATCTAGTATCTCAACTGGGCAACTTCAACCATTTTCTTATCCATATGGCTCTTTGCACAACTAGTTGGAAGCATCATTATGGTTGTTCTGTGTCTTTCGAAATTTGTTCAAAAATGGCTTTGATATTATCATAAGTACCAATACAAAATGGCTTAAACATCTATTTATTCTCTTAGATCTTATCCATTAAGCTATCTTACTTAAACCAATAAATATTATTTTTATTATCTTAAAGTATAAGCATATATTTTATCAAAATGAGTTGTGACATCTGTTAACATTACAAGTCCTCAAAGCCACCAAGTGGCGATCATGCATACAAGTCACGTGGCAATCATGTATGATAGCCACTTGATGAGCATCATGAGCCCTAGTATTGTATAAAGACCGAGCTAGTCTAGCTAGTATTGAACCATTTTAGTTTAATGGTAGTCTTTGATGCCTTGTACTCCTAGTAAATATATATCTTGTTTTCTTCTTGTCGTAATCATGTCTTCAAAGTCTATCATTGTTTATGAGTTTCGGTCATGACAAATATATGATATTAATCCAATGACACAAGGGTTTTATTTTAATGTAATCATGCATCCGAGAGGAATATTGTATGGGAACAACTGTATGCGTTGCTTGGAGCTGCTAAATCTTTCTAGGGGTTCCATGAGTATTCCCCCAAGTTCCACACCAATCTTACTAGCGGTTTATTTTTCAACCACCTAATAGGGGGCTAGTTTTTTCCAGTAAAAGCTCAAGCTCGAGGTCAATTTGCCATTTGTGTTAATCAAATGCCACCATTTGAATACGATGCTTGTAAATGGATCATGGACTCATGAACTCCTGTATCAGTTTCTCCTGGAATTACGCATCCTTGGTCTATAGTAGAGAATCAAATTTGAAATTTGAAGTTTATAGTGTGAGTAATATTCACGTCTAAGACGAAACAGTAGCCTTGGAAAATTCTTTGTTTTTTTATAGTTAAAACATTAGGCTTTATAAAAATGACGGTTCCAAAACGTTAAATACGTGTAGAATACGTCTGAAAATTCTAAAACTTATACGCATATTTTAGCAACACAGATCCATACCCACATACAATGAGTGATACATCCAGACTATACATTCATACTAAAGTACTACTATACATGCATACACATATACGTACGCACATACGTACATACATTTATACATTTATACATTTATACATACGTACATACATTTATACATTTATACATACGTACATACATTTATACATACGTACAAACATACACTTGTCTGCCATGCCCGCAAATCACAAGACAGTATAAATATGCAGAGTTCCAGCTCCATCGCCATCGCCAGCTCCAGCTCCAGCTCCGCCATTGATCGTTTCCTCCTGCTCGCCAGCCAGCTTCCATGGCTCCCTCCTTCATCTTCAACCCCGTCCTCCTCCTCCTCTTCCTCGCTTGCTTCCCCACCAGCTGCTTCCACCTTTGCAGCGATGATTCTTCGTCGCTGATGCAGGGCTTCGTCCTTGCCGCTAACCATGCTCATCGTCCTGACGCCTCTACTGCACGTTCGCATCATGGCTCTGTTGATCGTCCCCATCCCAACGGCGAAAGAAGAGGTTCGGACGAAGAATCTGAAGCCGAGCACCGCGGGACGGCGTCGGGCCAGAGGAAGAGGAGGTTTGTGTTGGATGATGGCTTCATCAGCGTCATCGAGACGGAAGCAGGCGAAATGCGAGTTCTTCCCTCACGGCCACCATCGGCTGGCCATGGTGATGGCGGTGATGGTGATGACGAGGGGGAAGCGTCGAGCTTCGTTGCTCGCGATGGTCTGGTCTTAGGGCTTCTGAGCCTGGAGCCTAAAGCCCTGTTCTTACCCCACTATACGGATGCCGATTGCCTGTTCGTGATATACAGCGGTAAGTATGTTGTGTCAAATATGTGGCATTTGTGGCAGAATGTTGTGCAAGATCTATTTTAGTACGTTTTTGTCTTTGTTGTGTTGCCTATGGAGTTGCCTATGGATGTAAGATGTGGCATTTTATGGCAGAATGTCGTATATATTGCATTTGTGGCATGCTGTTGTATGTGTTGTGCTGAATCTATGGACGTATGATTCTGCATGTTCCGGAACCATTTGTGCTTAGCAGAATGTCGTATATATTGCATTTGTGGCATGCTGTTGTACGTGTTGTGTTGTCTATGGACGTATGATTACTACATGTTCCTGACCCATTTGTGCTTAGCAGAATGTCTAATATGTGGCTTTTGTGACATGCTGTTCGTGTTGTGTTGTCTATGGATGTATGATTCTGCATGTTCCTGAACCATTTATGCTTAGCAGAATGTCGAATATGTGGCATGCTGTTGTGCAGGATCTGTTTTAGTATATTTGTCCGTGTTGTGTTGCCTATGGATGTATGATTCTGCGTGTTCCTGACCCATCTCTGCTTGGCAGGATGTTGAATGTGGCATTTGTTGCCTGCTGTTGTACAAGATCTATGGCAG
>JBBBWG010023890.1:32352-44568 GCA_037176905.1 Azolla pinnata
TTCCGATATATCCAACTGAAAATGGAAAATTATAACAAACAATCCAAAATCAATTACTGGCATACGAATAAGCATTATCAGGCCCAACTTTTAGTCAAATCAAACATAAAGAGGCAGAAAGCTTACATCAAAAGCAACAGTTTGCCCAACATTGTTACATGCAAGGTCCTGTTCTATTTGAGAAACTGCCATCAGTTTCCTTTCATCTACAATCCTGCTCATCTCAGTGACCATTGTAACATGCTTGGACACATTTCCATGCATTTTACGATACTCTGGGTAGTGGTCCACAAATTTGGCCATGTCCTCTAGAAAATAAATAGACACTATGTTAAAGAGTGATCCAAATTTTCAGCAATTTGAAATTATATGCAACTGAAATCATACCTAGGGTTTGGATATTCTGGTTGCTCTTGGCCTTCTGCTGAAACTCATCGACCATCTTTTTAATATTCATGCCAAGATCCCCGAAATTTTCATACATATTCGCTTTGAAAAATATGTCTTGTTCTGATGACAATACCACTTCCTGAAGCACATGAACATCAGAAAAGAAACACAAAAACAGTGAGCAAATACTAGCTTACATGCAAAGGAAGTACCAGTAACAGTCAAGGAAAATGTCCTTTGTTCTATTCAATGTGTGCATCTGAAACACTCTTTATAAAAAGACATGTTTCCAATGCATGAAAATTTAGCAAGGGATGAAAAGAAATATATGGGATTCTTCAACATTACCTGTACATCTTTTTGAGCTTTTGAAGACTCTTTCAAGGTTACCTTATTATCTTTGATCCCTATCAATTCATGGACCATAGCCTGAAATTACAGAAATTAAGGTAAGAACATACAGTACCATTTATCAGAACCAAAGAATGTTCATAACCATCCTTCTTAAACCTGGTAGGTCCATTGGTTGAGCAAAGGTGTTACAGGGTCATCCCTTCTATCAATTACTAGTAATAGAGGAGATATCTCTGTCCGTCGAAAATCAAAGAGGGCACTTTCGTCTTCATACATTAGTCTCTGCAGAAACACTTACTCTTCATCAGATTATGTCTTACACAGATTATCACATATTTAGACATGCAGAATGCAAGGCTTACTGCCGATTCTTGAGCAACTCTTCGTGCAATTTCAGAACTTCGTTGGTATCGAACTGCTGGACGCCTTTTTAAAGCCAGAAACACCGCTGATATACCTTCGACCATTCTGTCACAAATCTGCTGCACTGCCATTGGATCCGACATTGTAGGAAGCATGTAGATGTGATTCAATGGGAGATTCAGGGTGAAATGGTATGGATCAACAGAAAGAAAATCGCCATAGTACTCCTGCAAGTATCACCTGTTAATGGTTAATTACTGTTAGCACTTTCTCAGCTTGCAACTCTTTTCCTACAAAGCACGAAATGCTTTACAATCAAAATAAGAAGAAAGAAGGATAAACTAATGTCTTACAAAAGGAAAAAATGGCCCTTTAAGACCAAACAAGAGAGTTCAATCTTAAAATGCTGTCTCATTTTTGAGAATAATAAAGGCAGACAAATGTAACAAAACAAAAATTTGCCTAAAGAAACTTGTTATCTCCACACATAAGGTTATCAACTCAGGTAGCTTAAATAAATGCCCTTCTCAAAAGAACACCAGGTGGGATGATCTACATGAGGTTGGATGTAATGGTTCTTTAAGAATGTGCTTGAGTGATAGTATTACTGTAATATGTAAACTTCCCCTTGTGACTTTTAAACTTGCAAGAACAGGATGAACAATTGTGATCACTTCTTGCACAGTGATGGACAGTCCTGATTGAAAGGGTGGTAGTATATTCCTCAATCATGAAAAAGACACAATAAGAACATATCATCCTTTTGCATCAACCCTTTCATCACACAATTGACAGATTCTTCTTTTCATTGGTTTTCCTCATTTACTATCTTGCACAGTGAACCCAAAACCTTGACTGAAAAGGTGGTGGTATTTCTCTCTAATTTAATGGAAAGTAGCAGTAGAAAACATGGTATCTTCTGCTCCGACACTCTGACAGCACAATTTGGAGATTATTTCCTGCAATAGTTCTTAATGTGTATCTACTTATCTTATGCCACTCTCCAGCCACGAACATTTTTAGGGCTCATTCGTTTTCTTTGATTAGCCAATCTGCCCATTCCATTTTAGATCACTTTATTGTTTTCCACATGTTCAAGTTGGAAGAATCCCAACTCTAGTCAAACAGGAAGAATGTTATGTTATGACTTGACGCATTCATGCATTTCATCATACCGACAATGATTATCCCCATGTTCAGTACGTTATTTTAATAACATAAGTGCTATTTATATCCCTTCACTTAAGTAGCTTCCAAATTCATTGGATACCAGTCACTGATCAGAGAAATGCTATGGTGACTATTGGCTTGCTGCTTTCTATGCTCAACTTATATCACATGGGTACTAATTGAGGCTAAAGATCTCTTTAAATTTGTCCACTAAGGGAAGAGGCATCCAAGATGGGATGTTATTCAATGAACTAAAGAATTACACAGAACTAGCCATCAGATTCTGAAAAAAGCCTTTCGAGTGCACTTGATGCAATAAGATAGATAAGGATATCAATCTAGACTATAATGGAGCAGAAATCGAGCATTTCCCTACTCAAAGGTTGATCATCCCAGAAGCCTGTATAATCTTTACACCCACCCCCAACGATACTTGATTCATGAGCAGGAATCCTGGTCGATTCTCCAAGCAGAGGGGAAGAGAGACGAAATTTTGATGATATTCTTACACCTTCAAATATCTTAACCACATTTTCACTGACCATATCAATGTGGAGACATCTGATCTCTGAATTCCCGTTTTTCTCCCATACTTTGTGCCAATTTCACCATTCACAAAAAGTATGCCACTAATCATTCGCATAGTAATCTCAAATGTTAGAAATGAATGAATCTTATCAAGAATTGATTTTCCTTTGGAAACATACCTTCATATGAAAGAAAACTTACCAAGCACTATTTTTCTTTGGACAAGATGTGCTCATAAAAATGAATCGTAGCACACGTTATCTTTTTGGGAAAACATATCCCCATAAGAAGTTTATTTCATGAATAATGACCTGATCATGCATTTATTGTGTTTCAAGAAAAGTTTTCCTACTTATAACACATTGGTGAACGCTGCAAGATTCCCACGAAAACAAACCCAAGATATGATATGTGATGTACGAACTAGTTTCTGCAACAAAAAACTCTGAGTTCTTAAAATCACAGAAATCACTACTTTTTGCGGCAGAAATTATGTGTTGGAGAAATACGAAATTACAGAAATGACTAGTTTCTTACAGTTAAAATCCGAAATGAAAGAACTTTCTACTTAAATGATTGGTATAAGTGCATTTTCTTAAACTACAAGAAAATACAATGATATGCCCTCAATGATCTCAATATAGAGCATCGTAATCATGATTCCTACAGTAAACACGGAAGAAATATAGTGACACATTTCATGGATCAAAGACATGTGAAGCTGAAGAACAAGATTGCACATGGAGTCCAGAGTGACCTTAACATAACTTCTACAGACACTTTCTTTCGAGAATGTGATCTAAAGGAACAAGACTGTCCATTAAGAATTCTTTATATGCCATTGTTACTCCTTCCGTATTAATTTCTCATGGACAGATGCTTTTATAACACAGACAGTAAGAAATGATTTGGCAAAAGAAGTAGCAAGAACCTGAACTTGTTGTACCACCTCATGCTCATCTGAATCTCCCAAGATTTGAATATAAGAGTTCTTCAGAATGTTGGAGAAATCTGAAATTAAAATGCAATCACCAGCACAAGAATGACAAGTGGAAGTGTATGAATTGGAGGCATACTAGTCTGCAAGTGCAAATGCACAATCTTACATAAGTGGTATTCTCCGAACCGGGGATTGCCCAGGATCCTTTTCAAATGCTGCATATTTTCAGCAGTTGGCCGCAGAAAACATACTGCCTTCAGGTGTGTCATTGAATCTCTGGCTGGAGAATCTACAGTCTCAACTAAAAAAACTTCTTTCTGTAGCAGCTCTGATTGACTAAACACCACGCTTATGATACCAACCTACAGGATGGGGTGTCATCGAACATAATTAGATAGATTATAAAAATCATAGTTTTTCTAAACGAATCCGAAATTCTCCATAACTACGCGAAAGAATCTAGATTCTTATTAATCTCTTATTCTCGATTATCCCTGAATCTCTTCTTAGAGAACCTAAATTATCCTTATTACGCGCATCTTCATTCCTTCCTAGCTTGCTTCTCCGTACTTGGATTCTCCGCAAATACATCTCAAGATTCACTGCCTCTTTATAAAAAGAAAAATCCAGATTTTCTTCGAAGCTTCAAGCTCGCATCGATGACATATGTGCCGAACCTCGTCAAAGAACAGGCACGCAAAGGTAGAAACACGAAGCAGACAAAAGGCAAGCACCGATACGCAATGAGCAACTCTCGTGCTGTGGATCGAGGGACCCCCGCAAAGCGGACAAAAGACGAGGGAAAGGAAGGAGGGAGGTGAAAGGAAAGAGGGAAAGGCACTGTGAGAGATGACGGATCCCGCAAATAGAGGAGGAAGGAAACGAAGAAAGAGAGGAGCGTGAGGAATACCGACCGTGTGAGCATCGAGGATGAGGACCTTCATGCCCGAGATGTCACCGAGCATGCGGGAGATGTAGTCTCTGACAGCAGCGACGAGCACCATAGCTGGCGGATGGAGAGCTACGCTACACGGACTGCGCGAGCGAGAAGCGATGGGAGGACATAGATCTGTCTGTCTGGACTTCCTCTTCTTCTTCTTTTCTTCTTCTTCTTCTTCTTCTTCTTCTTCTTCTTCTTCTTGTGTTGACACTCTCTCAAACCCAGCACTCAACTCTCGAATCTTTTAGATCCATTCCTTTGATCCAACATTCACCAAGTCTGGAATCTTTTAGATCCATTCCTTTGATCCAACATTCACCGAGTCTGGAATCTTCGATCCATTCCTCGATCCAACGCTCGCCAAGTCTGGAATCTTCGATCCGTTCCTTTGATCCAACATTCACCAAGTCTGGAATCTTCGATCCATTCCATGATCCAACGCTCACCAAGTCTGGAATCTTAGATCCATTCCTTTGATCCAACATTCACCAAGTCTGGAATCTGGATCCATTCCTTCATGACAGTGGCTCAAATCGAACCCTGGATGACCATTTCCGTGCACGATGACGGGGTCTTTTGCTTACATGCTTGGATCGACGGCCTTCTATCGACACCATCTGCTCTGGCTCCTTCGAGTTCATAAGGATTCGATAGGCTTCCGGTATTGGATGATGTATGCTTGTATGTTTCTCTCGTGTATTGTTACCGCGGCAAGCCCTTGCCATTACCTTGTGAAGTACATAAGAGCTGTTGAGGATGAGGGTACAACATTTGATTCCCTGCAGAGGATTTCGGCGTCGTTACAATGCCTGAAAAGCTCGATTCCAACGAGCTCTCTCTACTTGATTCTGATCCAGATAGAAGAAACGAGGTATACTCCAACCAGAGATGTGGTAATCAACCATGGAAGCTTCGTGCTGATACTTGGTCAAAGGATATTGTCTCGATCAATTAGTTCATTTGCAAGCTCTTGCATGAAAGGCACGGTAAAAGAATCTGCATATTTGTTGAATCTCGTATCAAGCTACTTCGAACCACATGCTACCAACCGTGAGTGATTCCAAAATTGTACTTAGAAAGCGAGTGTTGGAATTACATTCTGAATGTCAACGAGGGCAAAATGTTTTGCTTACGCTCGCATCAGTAATAGTTGTTTCCACCTTCAACAGGAGGCCCGACTCTGGTGGGGACCAACAATGTACATCATCGAAGACCCCATTCCTTCCACGAGCAAGTTTCCTTTGCAATAAACTTTTCAACAGCTACAACTAACAACATGTTTCCCTTTGTAAACCTTTCGTGTTGCTAACACGGAGAAGATAAACAACCGCAACAACAAAACCATTTTCCAGTAACATGCCACGAGATGAATGAACTAGAGATGGTAGAGGCCAGCAGGATCACGCTGGCCTGCTCGAAAGATTGTTACGCTACAATACACAAACACAAGCAATTTACATCAAACCAGAAGTGGAGATCCTCTGATTTCAATCCAATGAAATTCGGCCGCAAATGGCAAAATCTAAGGCAACAAAAAGAGGAGAAATGTACTTCTCAAGAATAATTCAAACTTAAATAGCAAGCTCCTTTACATGTATCCAGTTTAGATTGCCAGTTTTTTCAACGAGTTGTCCAAGATATTGTTCAAATATTGTCTGGAAGGTTACTTATGTCTCAACGGACCCCAATTATCGCCATCTTCTCAACAACCTTCAAGGCAAACTCGAGCTTTTCTACTCGGCAAAGAGAAATTCACCAAAAAGATTAACATGTTCCGAGTAAGAATCCAATGTTTTTTGTACGCTAATTTCGTCGTCGAGAAGCTGGAATGCTTTATCCGCCCTCTCGGATCTTACAAAGGCCTCATAATGAAGGTTCCCTCGGAAGCTCAAAATCGCTACACTCTGAAACTCCCAAAGAGTAAGCATGTGTATGTGGTAGACTTGTGGACTATTTGATTTAGCACTGCAACCAGGGACAATGAGAAATCAATATCCCCACAAAAGAAAGACAAACATAACATCAGCAAAAAATTAGAATGGTTCTGTATAAATGTGATCATGGGTTGCAAAAACTAATCAGGTCTGATGCTTGATTGCTGGATCTGAAATGTCTCTCAAACTCCAGATGCATGCTTGTCTATTCTTGGCAGTGCCAGATAGATTAACGACAACGGATGACAACAAGCAAAGGACCGATTTTTGTCACAAGAAGATGAGCATATCTATCATCACTGTATAGTTATTTAGAGATTCATTATTTGATGATAGAAGAGACTGCATGCACCCTAACTGGTCAGATCTTGGAGGTGGTACATCCATTTATACCTTGAGAAGGTAGTTTCATACAGATGGCAACTTAAACAATCAAGGCTATCTATGTCATATACTGGGTTTAGATTTTTTTAACAAGCAGGATTATGCAAGGACATGCACGTAAAAGACCAATCTTCTTTTTGTAAATTTTGAGCCTATGAATATTTTCAGCATCATTCCTGCAGTAGATGCGGTTTATTCTCATGCTACTGAAATTTAATCATTCCAAAACCAATTTTTAAACAACCTACCAGGATGAGCATAGTATCCTCCTGTAATTTGACCGCCACATTCAAGAAGATGCCTGGCTAACGTTCCCTGTGCCCGCTTCTGAAAATCATCCCAATTCCAACCTAGCTCATAAATCTGCTCAGAGAATCGAATTTTAGGAATAAGATTAGTCCAAACATATGCCTGGAAGAATATTATTCTATATTATTGTTTGGTCTTTGCTTACATGCTTGGATCGCCGGGCTTCTGCCCAACACCATCTTCTTCAGCTCAGTCCAATTTGTAAGGAAGGATCCGATAGACTCCGAATATTGGATACTCCAACTCGAGATGTGCGAATTAATCAGGGAAGCTTCATGGCGATACCTGGTACAAGGACATCATCTGATCAAGCGGCTCCTTTGCAAGCTCTTGCATGAAAGGCATAATAAAGAATATACACTCGTGGAGGTTGCGACTCACTCGTGGAGCTTGTGACTCGATGTGACTCGAGCAGGTTCATGCAATAATGAGCTGCCTGAATGGACGTTCTGAACGTCGAGGAGGCAGAACATGCGTGTATGCATCAGTAATAGCTGTTTCCACCTTCAACGAGGCCCTTACTCCAGTGGGGACCAACAATGTATGTCACTGAAGACCCATGTGTGAAGCCAGCCAGTGCCAAGCATTCATTTATAATGCGTTGTTACATTCCATCCAACAGCAGATTTCCTCTATAATACACCTTTCGTGTTGATACTACTGCTACAGCTGACAACATGTTTCCTCTGTAAACCTTTTTCATGTTGCTAACATGGAGAAGATAAAAACCACGGCAACAAACCGATTTTCAAGTAACATGTCATGGCATGAATGAACTAGAGAAAGCGGAGCCCAGTACGATTGAGCTGGCCTCCCTGAAAGATTAACACAAGCAATTTATATCAAGCCTGTGCAAATTGCATCCAGAAGTGGAGATCCTCCGATCAATCCAATGACATTCGGCTGCAAATGGCTAAATCTAAGGCAACAAAAAAAGGAGGAATGAGCTCCTCAGAAATTCACAGTTCAGCGAACATTTGTGAGCTACAATTTCAGAGCATCAGAAAGGCTTAAACAGCAACCACCGTTTCATCTATTTGATTTAGATTGCCAATTTTTCAATGAGTTGCCCAAGATATTGTTCGGACTCCTTACTTCGACCAGCAGCCCGAAGGGCTTTAACTATTGTCTGTAAGGTTAATCTGTCTCGATCGACCCCAATTATTGGCATCTTCTCAACAACCTTCAAGGCAAACTCGAGCTTTTCTACTCGGCAAAGAGAAATCACCAAACGATTACATGTGCAGATGTCAGGGATGCATCTTTTGTACACCATTTCGTTGAAAAGCTGAAATGCTTTATCCACCCTTTGGATATTACAAAGGCCTCTTATGACCAAGCCAAAGCTTGTTCCATTTGGAGGTGGACCCTCCTTTTGCATTAAGACGAAAAGCTTACATGCCTTGAGTACTCTCGATATATTACACAAGCACTCCAATGTTACATTGCAAGATGTAATATCCAGCAGCATATTTCGCTCGTACATCTCCTTGACAAGTTTGTAGGCTTTGATGGCCTCTCCAGCTTTGCAAAATCCCAAAATCATGGAAGTATAGGTTACACTATCAGGATCTATGGCCCCACTTTTCATCTCAAGAAAGAGTGCATGAGCTTCTTCAAATTTCTCTTCGAGAAAAAGCCCATTCAGGATTGTGTTGAAGGTAACAATGCTGGGCGAATAACCTTTAATTTCCATTTCTTGGCTAAGCCTCATAGCTTCAGGCAGTCTTCTGGTCTTACAAAGTACATTGATGAGGATATTGTACGTGAACCTATTTGGTACCACATTCATTTCTGACATTTCCACCTTGAATTTGCAAGCCTCATCTGCTAGATTTGCTCTGCATAAGGCAGCCAAGACTATATTAAATGGAGCCACATTGGCCATATATGCACTTGTATCCACCATAGAACGAAGAATTTTTAGGGCTTCAAATGCTTTACCAGCTTTGGCAAGCCCTGAGATGAGCGTGATGTAGGTACAAGCATCTGGACGATATCCATTGGCTTGTAGCTTATCAACCAACAAAAAGGCCTTCTCATAAATGCCCACCTTGCAAAAGCCGTTAATCAAGGTGTTGTATATATACATGTTGGGTGGACAACCTCTTTCCATGGCTTGATAAAACACCCTCTCCGCCTCTGAAACTCTTCCTAATTTACAGAGGCCATCTATAAAAACACTATAAATACCCAAATCTGGTATACATATTTTGGCCATCTCCTCCCAAATCTCCAGTACTTTCTTTACCATCCCATGCTTGCATAGAGCTGAGATCAAAGTGCCATATGTGGTCACATCAGGAATACATCCTTGATTGGCCATGCCATCTAAGAGATTATATGCATGGAATATCTTACCTTCTTTGCAAAGACCATGCATCAATGCATTGTATGTGACGACATTCGGAGCATGTCCACAATCCTTCATCTTCTCGAGGAGTAGAAAGGCATCATCAGGCTTCTTGTCTCTACACAAGCCATCGATTAGAATAGTATAACTCCTCAAATCTGGGGTGCAATCGTTCAAAACCATCTCATCCAGCAACCCAAAAGCCTTCGAAACTTGACCACATTTGCAAAGCCCATTGATAAGCGCATTATAAGTTACTTCATTTGGCATGCACATGGCCTCTTTCTTCATGCTCTCGAATAACTTGTAGGCCTCATCTATGCGTTGGGCTTTAGAGAGACCATCAATGATCGAACTGTAGCAGTGAACGCTTGGGTGTAATCCTCGATCCTTCATTTCCTTCATCACTTGAAAAGCTCGGTCGAAAAGCCTTTCAGAACACAAGCCATGAATTACAGTGGCATAAGTATGCATGGTAGGTGTAACAGATTCCTCCTGCATCTGCAGAAAGACATCCAAAGCTTCCTCTAGCCTTTTGTTCTTCATCAGTACACTAATCAAGCAATTGAAATGCAAGACTCCGGCCTCAAATCCCAAACTTTGCATTCTTTGAAACGCATTCACGGCCTCTTCAACCATATTCGCCCACCCAAATCCTTTGATCAAAATAGTGAATTGAGCATCGGACAGGGAAGAAGGCGACGATTCACAGCTGTAGTATGCATCCATAGCATTCAAGAAAGCATGAAATTGCTTCTCGTGGCTCCATCTCCTCACGATTTGACATCTGACACATGAATCGGGGATGTGTCTCTGGCACGACTTATCGTGAAGATGGCATCCAAACGGAGAAAGAGAGATGCCTCCCCTTGGGCATCGAACACGAACTTCTTGTTTTCTTCTCCAAATGAAGAACTGCAGTGCTTGTTTGTTATCACCGAGGCGTCGGAGGACGTGCAGCACGAGGTGTAAGGTGATAGGGAACCCTAAGTTCTTCAGAGATTCTTCCGTAGAGGGGCTCCACGGTCTCTGTCCTAAGGCTCTGGAGACAGAATCTATCTGGGTTTCCATCGTTCTACTGCGGCATCGATCTTCGAAGTACGAATTCCTGTCAGAATCCCCATCACATCGCATGAAAGTGGGCAGAGGACGAACTGCCCAACAACACGCTTCACAGATTGTGCAATTGTCTTGATTGCTTCACAGATTTCCCACAGGAACTTTGTAATCAACTGCTGAGCTGATCAAACACTATAAGCACTGTGTAATCAAATGCTAAGCCGATCAGACGATATAATCACTAAGTAATCGAATGTTGAGCTGATCAGACAGTATAATCACCATGTAATCGAATGTTGAGCTGATCAGACAGTACAATCACTATGCAATCGAATGTTGAGCTGATCAGACAGTATAATCACTATGTAATCAAATGTTGAGCTAATCAGACAGTATAATAAGCACTATGTAATCGAATGCTAAGCTGATCAAGCAATATAAAGCATTGTGTGATCGGATGCTGAGCTGATCAAACAATATAAAGAAAGCACTGCGTGATCAGATGCTAAGCTTTGATCATATAGTGTATGCTCTATGTAAGAAAACGCTAAGCTAACAAGACAATATATGCACTATGTAAGCCATACGTTGAGATAATTAGACATTATATGCACTATGTAAGCAAATGCTAAGCTAATCAGACGATATAAGCACTATGTAATCAAATGCTAAGCTGATCGGACAATATCAGCACTGTGTAAGCAAATATGCTAAGCTGATCAGATAGTATATGCACTGTGTAAGAAAATGATGAGCTAATTAGAGAATGTATGCACTACGTAAGCAAATGCTAAGTTAATCGAACATTACATGCATTATGTAAGCAAATGCTAAGCTAATCAAACAATATGTGCATGATGTAAGTAAATGCTAAGCTAATCAAGGGCGTTGTCACAAGGTCTATAACGTTATATGTACATCGTCAAACATACTTAGATAGATTACAAAGCACGGTCTTCAAAATGAATCTGAAATTCTCCAAAGCTACTCTAAAGAATGTCGATTCTTATCAATCTCTTTACCACAATCCTCCTTGAATCTCTTTCAAAAGCACCTAAACTATCCTCGTTCCCCGTATCTCTAGATTGCTTCTCAGTACTCGGATTCTCTGCAAATACATCTCAAGGTTGGGTGCCTCATTATAGAAAGAAAATCTAGATTCTGTTCGAAGCTTCAAGCTCACATCGACGACATATGTGCCAAGCCTCAGCAAAGAACAAGATTCCATGTTCCTTGGAACTACTTATTGCCTTGATCAGACAACATATGCACAATGCAAGCACATGCTAAGCTAATTGTGATAAGGTCTATTACATTTTTTGTGACTCAAACACTCGTTTTGTGACAGCAGCCCAACGCACCGAGAGCATCATCTTGCTCGCAACACAACTCTTGGAGACGCTTCTTCGCTCTTATCCCGTTGCTTGTCCTTAATCTGTTTTGTTCTTTTTCCTGTTTCTATGCAAACAAACAGAATACATTCTTCTCATTC
>JBBBWG010023890.1:44668-60116 GCA_037176905.1 Azolla pinnata
TGGATTCATGAAAGATAAGACAAGCTTCAAGAAATAATATTACACCTACAGAGCACATTTTGTGCATCACAAAAGCTCCATGATAAAAACAATTGCACAAATTGCATGCCAAATCTATGCATTTGATCCAATCACCTTTCTCGATGATCCAATCACCTTTCTCGACAAATGTTTGCCCTACACATTTTGACCATAACCACTGATGTTTTTGCAGGTAGAGATCCAATCTAGTATTGAGTTATGCATGCACAATCAAGCGGTGGGTAGAATCACCGTCTGGCACAGAAAAAGATCGGAAAGGGATTTCCCATGCCTATCGAGACGTCGAGAAGTGTTAACTCCTCCATCCAATGCATTCCTGACAACAACATTCATTGCATGAATCCCTGTTGCTGTGTATATCTCTACACTGATATCACCATCCTCTTGTCCTTTGCTCATACCAAGCTCTAGATGATCATGTTCTGGCCCAATGGGATAGCGACGAACAAGCTTTCGGGAGAGATTCTTGGCTACCTTCTTCACCCACTCCTCGGTGATAACCGCTTTGAGGCGTGGGAGGTCCAAAGGACAATGAGGAATGAGGCTAAAGTTCAGGTCATTTCCTTTATCACCAGTCCGACAATGTGCAACTTTGTACAAAGGAATCTCTACATCACTGGGAGCAGGTTCAGAAGCCTTACACATGAAGGAAGGATCGGGATTTGACGGTGCCGATGACAGGATCGAACTTTCCTCTACTTGGAGCTCTTGATCCTGGAAGCCCCTTCCGTGAATCTCATCCATACGACTTTCGCCGGAGAATTTGGGTGAGAACAATTCTGTAGCTTTTATGTTTACAGACCAAAATGTTTCCTCTCTCCGCACCTACGACGTATCAAAAACCAACTCTATCACAGCAAAGAAGCCATATTCTTGGATCAAGAGGTAGAAAACACATTAACTGGATATATTAATCTCCGTATGCCTACCAAATTCTTCTCCAAAAGGATCTCTTTTCTGTGATCTATGCTGCAGAACACCAAAAATCAATCCCACACAACGAATTAGCTTGCTTCCTCAAGTCAATATATCTAGAGGAGGGGGGAAGGGGAAATGAAGAAATACCATATCCCACCACCACCAGCAGGCCCATTGGTGTAAAGTGCCTCAAACTCATGCATGAATCCGATGGCTAGATCTTCTGAAGGGAAAAGGCCATCCATTCGTAGCCTAATGTCAACTGCATCATCATTTGCTCTTCTTTCTGGTGGACTAGGAAGTATGAGCAAGCTGTCTACACCAATAAGGTAGGCAATGATGTTTTCTGTGCTCCCAGGAAATGATGCTTCCATCCATGCCATCACCTTTCACATGGACATGAGACTTACAGAAAACCATGCTAACAAAAAGTTTGATGTTTGATGTGTAGCGTGATGAATGATACATACCAGAGTTGCTGCCATTTTCGCTCGTTGAATACATGCTCTTCCACCATAAGATATTTCTCCCCATGCTTTCCAGCCACAATCCTAGGAAAGCGCAAGAAAACTATAAAAATGCCTTGAACTTCAGCATCTAATCCAAATACAGCTTAAGTGGAGGAAAAAAAGAACGTCGGCAAGTCATCTGCCCAATCTAAGCTCATTTGTCCTGTGAAAGCTTCAGTGTTCCAGAATCGCAAAGAGGGTCAATTTCTTAGGCATTAAATTCTCACTAAGTCCCTGCGATGCATCATCATTACCATAGGCCTTGGAGTTCATCAAGATGTGGGACTGAATCTTCTTAACAATCACAGTCGACTGGCCTTACATATAAGACAAGATGGAGTGATATTGTAATCGAAAATAAGGCGTAAGTCCGTGCAGGATCGATTTTTTTTCCATAAGCAGATCCGTAGCATGTAGAGGCCTAATGGGAGATATACAAAAGCTCTAGTCACAAACTACATATTACAAATTTACCTGTGGGCTAAGAAGAAGTAACCTCTCAGGACGCAAATCAAGCCCTGGTAATGCACCCTTTGCAGAAACTTTATCGGCTGTTAATGTTTCAAAAGTCACATTGGAAAAGTCTACAATCTGCACATGAAACATCATCAGTTTACACTATAACAATACACTTAGAGCAATTGCATAATGCACTTGCACCAACCAAATCAGGGGTTATGTATGCAGAAGGATCCCCAACTTCGTAGAGAAGTTGTTGTGCACATGTTGCATAGCTGAGCTCTCCACCAGACCCCTCCAGCTTCGAGATTATGACATCTCCTGTAACACTAACGTCTGCATAGGGCAAGGACATACCAAGCAGCTGTTGAATCGGCATATCTCTATACTCATCAGCTGCATAAAAACCCATCTAAACGTCAAAGATAGCTATAAAAAGAGTTCTAAGCAGGGTACATAAGATTCTAAGAACAATGAAAATGTTCTCTCAAATATATTTCAGAAGTAGTTTAGCATTTTCACCTACTAAACTTCTAAGAAACATTCATGCTAATGTATTTCTACAATCCCATTCCATGCATCATCAATTAACTCAAGATACCCTTTGCAATCATACCACAATGTCTAGAATATAAAGTAAATCCAATGTATGAGTTTTCCTAATGTATTTTTTAGCCCGTTGATGTGACACTATACTCCCACAATCCAAATGTATGTATGTGTGTATTTTGATTGATTGATTAAGCCCTATCAGTCATATAAACTTGCTGAAAGACTGCATGTGTGTGGGGTGTGTGTGTGTGTGTGTGTGTGTGTGTGACCCCTTCCTAAACATTAACACAACTTTAAGGGCTAAATTATTTCTATAATAAGGTTGAAAGCAGTGTACTTGAATCCAGAGTGGGCACATTTAGATCCATTCAAGCTTCATAAGAGCTCAGGACAAACAACTTTTATGCAACAATAAGAGTCAATATCTTTCTACCTCTCAGTTAGTTCCAGAATTGCATATATTTTTAGCTAAAACTAGAGCTCTCACATCTTCAAATGCTTAAGCTTGATGTATTGTGGATTCAATAATTAATCAGAAGTGTGCCTCGATTCTCATGCCACTGAATTTTAATCATTCCAAAACCAATTTTAAACAATATACCAGGGTGAGCATAGTATCCTCCTGTAATTTGACAGCCACATTCAAGAAGATGCCCGGCTAATGTTCCCTGCGCCAGCTTCTGAAAATCATCCCAATTCCAACCTAGCTCATAAATCTGCTCAGAAATAGACATTTTAGAAATCAGATTACGGTCCAAACATATGCCTGGAAGAATAATACTCTATATTATTGTTTGGTACATATTTCTAATAACTACTCACTTCCAGGGTCTTGGTAATTCCAAGAACCCCTTGAGATTCATTGATAGTACACCATTATGCTATAGTCAATATATATTATTTTGCAGATAAAATTATTTTCGTGGAATTTTCTTTCATACAAGAAATGCTAAAGGAACTATTAATGATAAACCGCAATTCTATGAAAGAAATAATCAAGAGAATCGGTTGCATTGATACGAATCAAGCTTGAAATTCAGATGTTGACCTTACATTCAAGAGATGATTATTAATAGCATGTCAAACCAAAGCCTTTGAATACCAATTCATCGAACAAATGGTCAAGTCATGCAGCATTTTAATTAGCAACAAGAAAGATTAAAGACAGGATTGAAGAACCACAAAAGGCCGACCAACCAAGCTGCTGTTGGATTCCTATTATACCGTCTCACCAATGTTTAATGTCTTTGAAACATTTAGAACCACTGTGAATAGAGTGTAGGCAGGAACAATCCTTCTCGTTTCATGTACATTTATGTTCTCCAATAGAATACCTTTCATCCTATGAGAGCCAATTGGCCATTGTACACATTTTGCATCACAGAAGTTGCAAATACAATATAAACTAACAGAAGAACAACTGATTCACATTTGTGTATTGAATATATGGAGCAAACCGCCACATCACACTTGTCCACCTTATCAGATCTTACATTCCATTCGTATTTCAAGACAATTCACATTTCAAATCTTTATTTATATTATACCATACCTATACACAAGATCTCGCAGACTCCTGCTCAATGTTAAGAAAAGATTGGCTTTCTCTTTTCCTAATGATATTTTTGTTTACATTTGCTCTTCCATACGTTGTGTTAAACATAACCTGAAGTGGGCTCATTTTTATAGATTGCTCTTATGGCTAGTGTCCATCTCCAGGAGATATTAATAAAAGAAACTTCTCAGGTACTGCCATTCTTTGAGCAGTCCTAAGAAGATATAATGAATATCTACTACTTCAGTTGTAACAGCTAGAGAATGGAGATGTGAAAGCAAACCGAAAAGGTATATTTACCAGAAAATTACAACTTCCATGTCTCACAGCCAATAGTCAAGATCTCTTGGAAGGAATACGCAGAGACAGTTAAATTCTTTCATTCTCAGGTTCTTGCCAACTACATAGTTGTTCCATGCGCATGTTCTCTGTGAGATTCTTGAAAAAAGTTTGAGAAACATGCCCATAGTACCAGATGTAGAGATATGACCACTATGTGTATCTGCATTGGTAGCATAGTTTACCTCCTGCATGGTAAACTCATTAGACCCTTGTCAACATCTTTGTGGCAACTGACATCCATGAAGATGAGTAACCAGAAGTTTATTGATGACATCTTTCCTTATTTGAATATCATCACTTATACACCAACAGTATAAGTGATAAGAGAAAGGCATCTTATTCAAAGGCATAAACGTCCCCTCTTGCAAAAGGAGAGACGCATCAAGAAATATGTAAACTTTTTGGATGCTAAGAACTTCTCATTCTAAATTCTACAGCAGAAAAGAACATACTCAATTGGCAACATTGACAAAAAAAATTATTTCTTTCTTTGGAGAAAGATACATATTATCATTCATCAGCTTTGCTAACTACTGTGATCCAAAATTAACAACCGAAAATCTGTCCTCCATTCTGGTTGTAGGTATGAGGGTGGATCTTGAAGAGCCAAGTGAGAAACGTGCTTTTAGTCCCTCCATCACAAACGTGTACCTACAGCTTCAACCTAAGGGAGAATAGCTCCTCTTAATGTTTTGTCCTAAGCCCAACGTGCTTTTCTCTGTGAATGTGGATAAATGATACCCAGTCATACACCACAATTTCCATTAAGAGGTATTGGACTTCCTATAAGTAGCATCCTGTGAGAATCTCGTAAGCATCCCATCCTGTTATATAGGTCCCAAGTGGAGAATGGAGATGCAACTAAGTTGGGCCACCATCTCCACAAAAAATATAGCATTGCTTGCCTCAATCTTCCCATCCAAAAGTTATGATATCTTGGCAGACAGAAGATAGTGTGCTAACCTCAACAGTCTGGGAATACCAATATTTCTGTATGAAAATTTTAATATTGTACAAGTATTCTAAACAAATGGAAAAGTTTCCTATACTATCGGCATTGCATACCTCTACAATCTTGTAATCACTGTCGTCAAAAGCTAATAAATTATACTTATTATATGATTACTTTACCATGGGTCCCAGGAACAAAGATGCATCAGCCACTCTACTGGTAATGATCACATTTGGCTTTGACATTTCAAGCAGCCTTAGAATGGGGGCTGATCCAAGATACGTGCATGAACCTGGCACCCTTCAAATGAATTTTCTTTCGAGGTTAAACGATAGGTTTACTAAGAAAAAGACAGTAAACCGCTGGTTTGTAAAGAAAAACTTGATATGTACCTTCCTTGCTTATCTGGACACATTTCCCTAGCTACTCCAACAGTTATATGAAGTTGATATTGTTTAGCTATTTTGAAGACCTCCTCTTCAGCTCCCAAAGGATCATCTACACCAAGGAGGGAAAATAAAACTTCAAACATTTCCTGGAAAATGTGAATACCATGTTATATGAATAAGATATCCAGAGATGTGTTACTTGCACCCATATTTGTAATGATGCATACTCCTTTCTTCACAGCTTCAGGAAGTAGCATTTCCATCCACTTTGAAACTGTACATTAATGACATGGTTTAGCATTATTGGCTTATCCATAGAAACTTGTTTATTTTGAAGGCAAATAATGCTGATAGAGAATCCCAAATTGTGGTCTTGACGGCATCATATCTTAGATCCTTTTAATCCAGATTGCCCCATTAGTATTTTAATATCTGAGGTTTTATGCTCTAGAACGTTGTTTCCAAGGTTAGATCATCTTTCCACGCAGGGTTTTTCCTCATACAACTGTTGGGGACAACAAAGCATGGTTAGGGAAGTTCTCGGATGTACGACTGTTTCCGACACATGTAATTGCACAGTGGAGAGCATACAAACAGCGTGCTTATATTTATGCTTAAAGATCTATATTGATCATATGTTCTGATCATATGTTCTGGAGCTGATACTCTTACATTATTTCCTTCATTTATCGACCCATAGTACTGTAGTGAAACATCAAAAGAAGAACAAACAGCCTGAGAAAAAATCTCAGATGAATGCCAAGCCATGAACATGTACCCTGCATGACACACATCTTATATATACCTGCAATTATCTATATGTTAATAGAATTACACGATCTATATGCTCATACAAATAAACATGTTTCTTTTCCCGAGAATTCATTTATTTACGTCTTTTGAAATTCAGTGTTCTTTCAAACACCCATGGCCAAAACAAGCAGGGAAGCCAAAAAAAGCAGGGGAAAGGGAACGTGGTGACCACCGAATAACTCAAATAGCAGATATAACATAGGAAAAGAGGAACAATTGAACCATATTATATAGCATAATAGATGTTTCAAGGGTTCATCAAGAGCATTTGTCAAAACGAATGACTACAAATTTAAATGTTTTCGTCATTTAAAAACCTTACTTCGAGGATCATAGCCCTTTCCTCCAGCAATCATCATTGCATGGCGAATAGCAAGAGTTCTTTCTGCCAAGCATTCTAGAACTAAGTAATCCATGAATGGGACCCCACTAAGCAGCTTGAGAGCAGCATTGGGCCTATCTCCAGCAAATCCTGCACCACAACCTATTCGTACAAGCTTTTTATGCTGAATAGGGTTTCTTCTCTGCATAAAATCAAATTCCAGGCATAATTAAACTTTATTATCCACTGTATTCCATAAAATGATCATTATCAGATAGTTTGGAAAATTAAACAATAGAGAACTATCTTTCTTTATAAGGCTGCAAAGAGAAAAATGTTTTGCCAAAAGTATCATCCATCAAGTACATGATAAAAATCAGGCTACACAGAATGTTCTCAATAAAGTTCAGAAAGAAAGCTATCAACCTCTTATAAAAAGCCACGTTTTCTATGAGAACAAACATGATGTTATATCTCAAAATATTTTCTTGTCATTGAAAGCCAAAAACCTCACTATACATAAGTAGGTGAGAAGAGCCTAAGTTACTATGGAATCTCATGGCCTAAGCACTTGATGTTATGAAATAAGATGAACTGAACTTAAGCCTTTAAAAGTTCTCGAACATGGGCCGACTAAAGATGGAGAATAAAGAGAAGCACTTTCAATACAGTAAAATAATGGCCTATACCTGCTGAAGGGTGCCAGAGCATCATATTAATACGTTGACGATTAATAAAGCCCATACATTCCCTTAGGTTTTCAGGAACAAGAATACATGAGTTGAAACTGAACTCTTGGGATTAACTCATGGCAACGATTTCAATACACCAGTAATCATTTCAACCATCATAATCACCCTTGGGTGAAGAGGGTCAAGATTCGACCTTGAACCTGTCTTACCTAATCATAGGCAAAGCTAATCCCAAGGTGTTAAACAGGTGTTAAACATTAGCAATTTTCTTATTGGATAATCAATAGAAAAGGTAGCAAATTTATTTACTATGGTGCTAAATTCGGTTAGTTTCAGAAAATCACCCATTAAGGTTGCTTTACTTCTTTTATCTTTTCAATCCTTAAATTGGTTCAAGTAACAAAAAATTGGTATGGAAAATTAGACAAGATGCGCACACCCCTTTGTAAATGGTATTGCTAAGACAACTTACTCGTGCAAGTTAACCGTAAGTCTACCGGATGCTTGGACTTCAGTGACTTCTCACTGGCTCAAACTTTTTTCTTTGGTAGTTGTATTGAATCGAATTACACTTATACACATGTCCAGGGCATAATGTTCCCCCGACAACAAAGAGCAGAATCGACATACCCTGAGCTTACCTAAAGAATAACGAAGGATGGCATCATGTCCCCTCAGAAACAGAACAACCCAAAATGCACAATCAACTTAACGCCATGAGGAACAATACCTCCTCAACTCTTTTACCTTCCCTTCCTATCTCTCTATCTTCTTCCAGGTTAAAGCGAGCATACCAGTTTCACTGTGCAGTCGGAATCCATTTCAGCTTCATCTCTTAAACAGTCTTTGCCCACACTTCAGTTACACTGCCTTGTTATTGCAGTTTTTCTTTACATAATGGATATATATACATGGAGTTGTTCATTTTTCACCATTCAACTCAGTGTTGTGTATTGTGAAACTAAGTGGCCCACGCCCCGCTCCTCCCTTCCCTGCCCCCTATTTCTTTAGTAGGCTCTTATGCTCTATTTCACGGGTGGGGATAGCATACCAAAATAGTTTCTCTATTAGTGTAGGGAGTGTGTGTGTGATCTCTCTCTCTGTCTCTAACTATATGTTGCTGGAGTTATGGACAACGAGTTCTTCAACACTATGCTTATCTATCTACAATTGTAAGAGACGATGCCATCAATGCTTCATTTGTATTTCTGATGGTGGGCATCTGAATATGATAAAAGCATTTGTCTACGGACAAAAGTTTATGTTAGATTTCTTTGGTTTGATTGTCTCCATAATACTTCTTACATATGCCAAACCACACAGGAAGACAACACTCGATGTCAAGTTTTAAAGCTAGCAAGGGAGAAAATTTTCACTTCTAAAAGCAACTTCTTAGGCTGGAAGTGCAATTGCTGCCTATGGAATGCGTCATATGACTACCAGGAAATGGAAATATCACGATTCAAATATTCAAGGTACCGCTGCAAAAGATGAAATGCTTGACCAGAAAACATTACGAAAGAAAAGGCACTCGGCAAAAGCTTCAACATCCGAATGCACTTTGTTTCCACTCATTGAACAAATTACACTTCAGTGTTAAATACTCAACAAATTTTGAAGAAGATGCTCAAGATTAGCAAACACTATCAAAAAAGCAAAGAGATATAGGAGCATCACGGACTAATAAAAAATTAGTTCTTTAAGAAAATACTTAGTTTTCAAAGTTTCAACCACTACATATGCCATCAAGAAGCTTTTACCAATAGACAAATCACAGTTGCATATCAAGGCAAGTTCTTTTCAAGATACAAAAACCCAAACAAAGTCCTTCCTTCCCCATTTGTTTTACCATATTAAGTCAACATTCTATTACACTCCAGGATTTATATACATAGCAAAAAGAAGAGAAGGAATTTTCCTTTCCGACAAAAACTGAAATGCATTGTATAAGGTGAGATATACACAGAGTACAAGACGTTTCATCATACGAAATATTGAATGCATTATATGGGTATATATATATAACATCATGATGTCATGAGTCATATGAGCTACATATAACTAGAAAGAATGAATTTCTGTCTAGTCTGATTCGCCATCAGACGATTTCATCCCTGAAGCATGAGCCCCACCACCTCCCCTATAATCTGCCATCTCGTTGGTATATCTCGCCTTATCCACTTTCGATTGAGCTTCATATTGATGTTTTTCTTCTTCTGTAACAACACAAACTTTTAGTTTATTAATTTTTCAGTGGGTTTTCACCATTCTTAACCATCAAGCCACCATTAAATATTTTCAGGTTTTCTACTCCAAAACAGAAACATGCTGGGTTGATTTATCAACACACAGTAGCTGTTTCCAAGACACAACAAAAAACTTATTTTTCAAAGCTACATGCACATGTTTATTTCAGAGACACACTGTCTTTTAATTTGCCACAATATAAAGCACGCACACATCCCTTCTCAAATAAACGAGCACATTCAAAACACACTCTTAATTTCCCGAGTTCAGATATAGACTTAAATTACATGTCTTTTGTCAACACATACCATCACATTTAAATGCACAAAGTACATGCAACCAAATACTTGGATTTATATTGAAAGAAAGAAAATAGAAGTGGATTTAAAATCTATTACTTTTACCTGTCAGTTTCTTCCATCTCTCACCAATAGCCCGTCCGACATCCTTAAATGCCAATCCAGGGTTTGTTTTCTTTAATACCTACACCAAAACCAAATGAAAATAACAACAGACAAAAGGTCAAAACAAACTAGCAATTCAAACCCATACTCAATTCATGTAGGCAGTATTCTATGACTGCCTACCAAACTTTGCTACAATCATTGGCAGTCTTCCTTACCTCTCGTTCAGATTGAGAGAAGTACATAAAAGCTGACATCGCTCGCTTGGGTGCATTTGGATCCTTTTTCCGCCTTTTCTTTTTCTTGCCATCCTCATCATCTTCTTCTTTTTTCTTCTTCTTAGCAGCCTTGGGAGCTGAAGGCTCCCTTTTCTTCTCTTTTGCCGGCTTCTATGCAAAAAAGAGCACAATAAAAAGGACCTGTTAAACAAAAGAGATTTCAAATTCTTTCCCTTCAAAACCAAAGCAATTTGTTATTTACCTCACCACCTTCATCTTCACTGGCATTCGAACCTTCATCCTCAGATGATTCATCTGTCGGAGAGCCTGCATCATCTTTCTCAGCAACAAAATCTTCATCCTGCCATTTAAACGACACAAATCACCCTTCTATAAGCAAAATGCAACAATAGCATTACTTCTTAGTTCCTAAAAGATTGATTTCTGAATATATACAAACCTCCTCATCACTCTCTCCTCCAACACCATCTCGAGCATTCCGGATCCTTTCAAGGTGAGGATCAAGAGTCTCATCATCTGATCCTCCCAACGCAGCTGCAACCCCACTTGGGCCTTGCATCTCACCTAGATTTAAAATCCTCAAGTTCTTCGAGCTACACACCATAAAACAAAAAGTAAAATTTTAAATACATAACAAGAAACTAAGAAAGCTATTTCCGTGCCAGTTTATACAAAATAGTCAGAATACAAGGCAAACGCATATGTATATACACTTACTTGATGAAATCAAAAAGATTGTGATATTCATTCCGCTGGATGTTCCGAAACTGGTGCTCCTGCTCACTCCTAAGACGAATAATCAAATCAAAATAGTGAGAGGACATGCTACTTGCTCCCCCGGCTCCATGTCTCTCGAATTCAACATAGTCAATCTGCATGGACAATCATATCCTAAAATTCAGCTTCAACTAGGTTTTACATCTACTGAATTATGCCATCACAAACGAACCTCATCATGAAGTATGAGTGTGGGAGGCTTTGGCAGGAAGAAGAATCCTTTCTCCAACGGGTACAGAACTCCATCTTCTGCTTTGAGAGATGACCTAACAGCATACCCATCTTGACTACTCCTGAACTTCCCAGGACGGGTTACCTTTGCGCCTGAAAGGGCATTTAATATCTGAGCAAAAACTTCGAATGCCAATCCCTGGCATCACACAAGTATTTTTAGTAAGTCAGGTGGATCCAAAGTTTCAGTACATTCAGTAGGGCTTGACAGTTTAATCATTAATGTACATTATATGATAAATGGTACCTTATATGATGCTCGAAGCCGGTCCTTGTACTTTGAGTTAAGCAGATCTTCGCTGATTGTTAGGTCACACTCAACAGTCTCTTCTGTAGGAAACTGTTATGGCAAGAAAATACAATTAATATATGAAGAAATGTAGCCGATTGTTACATTTGCATAAAATCTTACTACCTGGATTACTATGTGTGGATAGAATGTTTGTCCCTTACGAATTGGTGGATCTAGTGTGATAACCACAAAGGTATGTGGTTGATGTGACTGCAATACAACTGAGATATGTTACCAAAAGATACACATAGATTGAATATGTAGACAACCAAAACAAATACAGTAAATTCAGTTATATTTTTCAAAATATACAAATTGTATAACTCCCTCACTTTTTGAAACATTTTCCAACAGTCACTATAATATCCCAAGCAATACAGAAGCATCTACCTTCGGGAGTACAAAGAGTCGAACTACGCTGCTATATTGAATCTTAAAATCATTAGCTTGCCCCTGCATACGCAAGAAAGAGAAATGTAGTTCGACACTATACCGTCCCCTGCACAAGCACGAAGGATCCTCAATTTCTATCTAACTCAGAAATAGATATATACATAGCACACATATGCACACAGCATCTATCTATGTACACAGAGTATGATCGATTTTATTCCAGTAGAATTACCTAGGAGTCAGGATAGTAACCTCCTTGAACAGTGCCACAGCTTCAGCAGTCGAGGATCCCACATCTGCCATTGAAAGGATTTTTTCATGGAACACCTACTCAATAGAATTACAAGGGTTGATATAAGAAACAGAAAAAATCATGTGAATAAACCGTTTTTTTTATTTTATGAAGCTGCACTACAACGTAAACAGCATATGGGGAATAAATAGGTCACAGTACCTGAGCAGGAGGATTATTCTCATCACCTATAAAGCTGGTGTTGGTACTAGGTACATGAAAGCTCATCTCCATTAAACAATCTTTCTGACAAGGTATCAGAGTACAAATCTTTTAAGAATCTCCCACTTACTCATAACCATTAAATGCAACCAACTAGAACCCTTTCTGTGTACAAACAAACCTCATTTGCACCCGTGGTATCATCCACATGGAACTCCAGTAAGACGTCATTTTTACCCTGTAGCTGTGACTGTGATACATCGGCAAGTGACACTTCAAAGGCTTGTTTTCCATCAACTGAAAAAGACAGCATATTCCCTGTCCATACATTCAACAGCATCAAATCAATATTTGGAACCAAATGAGTCTGTAAATGTAGACAACAAAAATTATCTCATCCTGAAAATATACATAAGCATCCAAACATTTGTGTGTGCACCTATCTATGTATATATATGTTATCTGTATTAAATGCATTTGCATAAAACATTGAGAACTCTAAAATAGAAACATACCATCTAAATCAGCATCCCCCCAATTTCTTCCGCTCACTGATAATGGCTTGTCTTGGGGAGTGACACCCATGTTTGTAGACATAAACCCTGACAAGCTCAAAATGTCCTGTAATAGGGTTATCAACACCTCAATACTGGATCTTGATGGAGTATAAGATCAGGGCCAAAAAGATGCAAGAAAACATTCATCTTCATACTTGCTCTTTGAAGCCATTGAATTTGACATTCGAACCCGCTTTTAGGCGCACTCCCAACTGGTAGCCTCTTGGTATCCGCATCCAACTTAAACTAGAAACATCTCTTTGAGAGACCTCTACAACTTTACCACCACCAGATTTCTTCCACAAAAATCCACCTGGGTGTATCTTTAATTGACCCATATTCTGTTTTACAGTTGAAATATGCAGGCTTTAAATGCAGCAAAAGAATATCAACCCAAGCAAGAATCACATGAAGGTCAATCACCAGACATCGTTTTTAAGCCTAGATATCTCACTCGAGAAATGCCAATATATGCATGTCCAGAGTATTGGACATTGGAAAATTCTGTTTGCAACATTATTTTGATGAAACACCAACTTGTGCATGGCCAAGCACTCGGGAAGAGCTAATTTTTGTTTATTCCATTCAGAAGTACAAATGCAGATTCCTTTGAGGGTTACCTTAATGACCGAATCACCTCATTAAAGGTTGGTTCTGCTCTTTTGAAAAGCAATAACTTCCATCTATACTCAAAGACATTCAAGTATTCAAGTTTCTTTCTCGTTGAGTGCTTATCTCTGGTGAGTGCTCCATGAAGGTAAAGGTAGGTTTTCCTTGTGAGCAATGATAGATGAGGATGAATTGTCGCAATAAAAAATTTTATGATAGGATTCCATCTATGCTCCCCAGTATTTGTATCCTATCAAAAGTATTAGTTATCAAATCATGGAACCTCTTAAGCCAGTGTTTCTTACACTAGATTTTGAGGACGTAAGTTTCATATTTGAAATCTTAGTACGTAAAGGAATTCTTTTTCAAAGGAAATTAAAAGATGGGGCAAACTTTTAAGAGCATGTGACAGTCAATCCCTAAATTTCAACCGAGGATTTCTAAACAGAATGAAGCAAGAAACAGGAAGCTGCCCAGAAAACCAAGCAAGAATACAAAAAACGTGAATGACGAAAACAAAGAGGTAAGAGTATGGATGACATCCACAAGCCCTGGACAACAGAATTTGAAAAGAAGAATTTCTTCAAGGAGCTAGAGTTTAGAAGATCATTTGAAGTACAATAGAGGATATTATAAAGTTGTTTCCTTTATTTTTGTTAAACCCTGGGTAACTTAAGGTCGGGCATCCCAGCTGTTGAACCCAGGTAACCTAAATGCTGAAACACCTAAACGAAGAAAATCTGGATGTCTATATCAAAAACCCTCTTAACAACTAAAAATGAAGCTTTTGGCTGTCATCAATTCCATCGGTTGGATTTTTTTTTTTAAACAACTTGAACCAAGAACAAAAAGCAGTGCTTCTAATTGTATAAAACCGCCCAACGTAGCTAAAAAAAACACAGAGCTTGTAATTACACGCTGAAGGGTTCAGCTGATGAGGCGTAAAAACAATGAAAAGCTAATTGAAAATATAGAGAAGAAAAATGGGCACAGAAGGAGAGGTAGAAAGGCATACCATGCCTCCACGGCCACCGAGCATGATATTCCCGAACAGACGGACATTTTCAGACGTCATGGCCGTCTCCCCTTGTCTAATCCGCCTGGGTCAGTGTAGCCTAAATTTGCAATGTAATTAAATGTATACGACCCAAAAAAAGCCTGCAGAAAAGAACCAACGAAACAGATAGGAAAGAAAATCAGCAGAGAGAGAGATAGGCAGAATCGAAGAGCGGTGCGGGAAGCAGAGCAGAGATGGATGGAATCCTTCCCGCGCTCTCCCCACACATGAATATGGGTATAGCAAAGCAATTCTTTTGTGGGCGGCGAGTCTTGTTTTTCACAATTGCGAGGATGCCCTTGGGAATTTCGAGAAATGGCCAGCAGAGAAGAAGATTTTCATAAACAAGGGTTTAGGGTTTAGGGTTTAGGGTTTAGGGTTTAGGATTGAGGGTTTTAGAAAGATTCTAACACACTGTAAAAACCCTAAATTTTGAGGATGCATTTTGTTTTTTTGGGTTTAGACACAATCGGCTCCGAATTCTATCACGACTTTGCCTTCCATGTGCAGCATCTGTCTGTATCGAATCTTCGTTGATTTGTGCGTTCACGATAGTGAAGATGCCTCCTTGGGATTTTCAAGATTTTCTGAGAGCGATTGCTTTAGGGGTTTGAGAAACCTAGCGCCCTGATTGTAAAAGCCC
>JBBBWG010023891.1:0-11424 GCA_037176905.1 Azolla pinnata
TCGGCCGCCGCCGTCACGCGGCTCAACCGCGCCCTCATCGACCTCACGCCCGGCTCCGGCGCCTACCTCAACGAGGCCGACGCGCACGAGCCCGGCTGGCAGCGCTCCTTCTTCGCCTCCCACTACGCGCGCCTCCGGGCCGCCAAGCAGCGCTACGACCCGCACCGCCTCTTCACGTGCGCCCGCTGCGTCGGCAGCGACGACGACGATGGCGACGCCGACGACGACGACGGCCTCGATTGCCGCCGCCGCCCGACCTGACTCTCACATAAGGCCTTACGTGCGTCGTGCTCACACACACACAAGCGCACGAATCTTTTATATATATTCTCTTCTTGTCTGTGTACTGCCCTGGCTCCGCTAGCATGTAAATATATCTTCTCTTCTGGCATCGCGCATTCGATCCTGCAACCGGATCCGCTGTCGCTGCATTCCCATATTTCGATCCCTCAAAAAAACCGGATCGGCTAACTGCATGCATGGCTGCCCGATTCCCCAAACCGGATCAGCTTTTACCTCCTGCATCGCTGCTCGATTCCTCAAACCGAATCAAGCCCGGCTTGTTGCCTGCCTGCATGCATGCATGCAAATGCCGGCTGTGCGCAAAAACCCAGCATCGGAAAACTCACATCTTTCCTAACCGTGCTTTGCCCATAAGGATGCGCCGGATCCTAGGATGATGCTCTTCTTCTCTTGACGTATGGAGGCTTGGGCCGTGGAACATGTTTGGAAATTGGTAGCAGAGCAAAGAGCACGACGTCCGAGAGTCCTCCTGCTAGCAATGCACCACCATCGAAATGAAATACGTACAAGACTCGGTGGCAACTCGCCTCTACTGCCATCGTTACATACTTGGAGAGATCATAAATTTGTGCCCGAGAGAGATCACATCACGAAGCATGTCACCTTCGAATGCCTAGATTCTTCGGGTCCTTTGAAGAAGGGCCAGATGAGCTGCTAGCCACGTAACTCAGGTCAGACATGGGCCCTTTCGACCGAGAGGCAGCTCGTTTGAAAATCGACTCTTTCCGCATAACTAAAAACTGTTCGGTTTAAGGATCTGCTTCACGATGACATGCTATAAGCTCATTTCATCTCTCAACAAGCAGGGTTCGGTGTTTCTACAAGACTTTACACGTACGTATCAAGCGCACACTACACGATTGTAGCTGTGCCACAGACATTTCTATCGCATGCCAAACATCGCATGAGTTGTACTCTTTTTCACAGATGATTGGATACATAAACATTATTTATTACTGCACGCTGTGATCGTACTCGTACACTTCTCACTGCCGTATCTTTCGTCTCGTGGGCCAATTCTGGTCTTAGAAGACCTGGGGGGGAAGAATATTATCCCTTCACAGCTTGTCATTAGCTCGATGTTCAAGAGAAAACGATGGGGATATCAATCGAGAGAAAAGAAAATGGCTAACGCAACACTCTATCGTTTCTTTCGCTGGCTCTCCCAGACTTGGAGAAGCAGCTTGTATTGCCCCATCCTGCACGGTATGAGAACGTAACCGATACCTGCTTGTGGGGGAATACCACCTCGGCAAAAGCAAGCATCGCAAAAGAATGCCGAGACTTGCTAAATGGAGAGGCTTGATACCCGTGTAAGGTACTATCTGCTTTGCTTCTCGGGATGTTCCACGCTATCCTTGATGTAATTGTTGATCAAATGAACTTGAACACGTATCCGCTACAGTTTCCAACCTATGTCAGTGCTAAGGAGATGGGAAGCTTTCCATGATGCTAGCCTCTACAGGCAAATAAACACGTAAATTATTGTATCAGAAGCCTAATCATCATTGAAGGGATGGCCCGATGTTGGAGTCTTGCATATTGAGGATTAAGCATTGCTTCATACTACCGCAAGACGTGTGGTTGCGGGGAGAATGGGGGGAAAGAGTTGGCAATTCTGAAGATAGTTGAATCATCAATGGAGAAATGATCCTAAGATTTGGCTGATTCAACAATCCTCGCAGACTCAAATTAAAACAGCTTCCGAAGGGGAATGAAAGGAAAGATTAAAGACAATGTGATGACCACTGAAGAAGAACAACAATGGCAATGGTCTATTAATTGTCGATCTTTAATCATAATGCATATTATTTGATTGAACAGGTAATGTCGATGCTGAAGCAACGTACGCATTCATGCTGGAGAACAATTCAAGTACAATCATACAAGTATTGGGGGTGTTCTACTTCCCACACTCCATTCTCGCAAATCCAAGTTCAATCGATGGTGTCCACTTATTGAAGGTTCATACGACACCGCATGTCCATACACATCAACAGTTTTTTCTTACAATGCTTCATGAAGATCCCTTGAGGATTATGTGAAACCAAACAAAGCTGCAACATGATAAGTGGAAAAGGTTGTTGATTCCCCGAGCCTTTTATCTCGTAATACTGTCATGAAATCGATCCACCATTTAAATCATCAGTCCATCGAAATATTGTCATGATTGGTAGGTAGGTAAGAAAACTTTTTTGTTGAAACTCTGCATCTGCTGATGGGTGCAAATAGGGCCCACAAAAGGGCGGTCATGTGATCCCTGTCGGACATGTCTCAATGCAAATGTCGGCATTGGCTTTTACTTCTGACGCTCCTCACTTTTTCATCATCTATGTATATATCCTTCAGCACATCAGTGTAAGATTTGTGTACAAATCGATCCTCCAAAGGAAGCGCATGATTACGCCGTCTGCGTCTCTGCCCAAACTGTAGCATTGGCTTTTATTTCAAGCTCAAGGCCTCTGTAGTCTTTGTGTATTCTTAGCACATCACCAACTAAGTATAAAGAACCAGTCACAAGCACCTGGAAAATGATGAGAAATAAGAGTGTTTGCCAATCAATGCATGCAGGAAGGTGGTTTGAAGTATGGGAGCAAGGGTGATTAACCTGAAGCTCGATCGGATTTTCTGATGCCCAATTCCTCAGCCAATTCAAGGCTGCAGGGAGAGAGGGCATCACAACACTAGAGGAGCCAAAGATGCAGTGCTTGTACTCACGCCCAAATTTCCCTTGCTCCACGCCTTCTTTTAGTCGTACATACGCTGACGATGGTTCAAGCATTGTAACTGCTCCAAAACAGATAATGCAAATATATTAGGTCGAATTCGGCAACATCACAATGCACCTGACAAATGCTCATCAGACAATATCTGTTTTTTTTGTTGCTGCCAGTATAGCCCATCTAGTCCCACAACATCACTTTCTTAATCAGGAAATTATATGCCTTAAGAAAGATCAGATCAGCAAACCTTCATTGTACTCCATTTGAATAGATTCCCAAGTTTGTTGTAGCACCATCTGCCATGACAGATTGGGCTCTCCTTCCAGGAAAGTCGTGTAGATATCTGCCACATCGCGTGTGTCGATCGAGACATGGCTTGAAAATGGGGGCACAAACATAGCCATGCTTATGCCGACTCCTAAGGAAAGATTTCAAATTTGTCAACTTCACTCCCTTTGCAGGTTAAGAGATTCAAGTAATCATCCTCTTCTCAAATGCATCAGTTACTCTCTCACCGTTTTTCTTGCATGTCTTCAAAAAACTCTCTAAGAGAGAACGGGGATTACGTTTAGGCATGCAGTTGAAAAGCAAGACCTGCAAAACATTGTCCGTCCTATCAGAAGCTGTTTGGTTGGGGGAGAAAGAGAGGGGGGGAGCATTGCAAAACATTTTGGCTGTCAGTTTGCTTTTATTTGTCTTTGGCCATTCTACATCAACGTGGCTTTGTTAGTAGAAACCAAAGCCTCACATGAACAAAGATGATTAAAGGAACTCACCTTTTGACGTTGCCGCACTTCTTTTATGTCAGTCCTACTTGATATACCATTTGCAAGGCCATTGCTGCTAGCCATTACATTCCCTCTCGCGGTAACAGAGGAATACCACCAGTTAGCGCATGCCGCCAGGCTTTCAGCAGTGTGTGCCCCATCTAGGTAAAAGTCAAGGGTTCCAATATCACGATCGCAATCTGTGATGTCTTTGTTGACAATATTGCAATGGAGTACTTGGCTTCTCCCAGACCATGATGTTGTTGCAAGACCATTAAGATATTTTTCAGGGAGACGACCCTGCCACCGCCCCAAAACACCAGATGACAGAACAGCAAAGAAAAATACAACTATTAAGTTGAATCATACTTAGATGTATCCTGACCTCGTCGAGCATGGCTGTGTGTGCACTCGACTGCAGTTTCTTCTCAAATGCAATGCATAAGGCTACCGCGAGTGAAGCGTTTATATGCTGATACTCCCCTTCCAAACCCAGCTGTAAGGAGTTTAATTGATATGACTCTAGGCCTGGTGCTATAGAAAATGGTGCCTAAGGATATAAAACAAGGTACATGAATCTAATGAGTTCTTGTTGGTACACCAGGCAAATGAAAACATATGAATATTTTCCTACATCAGATACACTTTCTCCTTTTATCTCCTTTTTGCACCTGGGGGATGACATGTAAAATAAACTGTGTGCAGTAGAGGTGTAAAAGACAGATGACTATGCCTATCAGCCTAAGCCTGAATGAGTTCTTGACTCGCAGATCATTTGGTCTCCTTGGTTCTTCAGTACCCCCCATCAGGACTTTAATAGTAGTATTTATGGTGCAATAGCTTTGTAGTGTTCGCATGTCTTGAGGTACACCTCTATCAAGTGGATTCTGTTGATCTGTATGCCTCAACTTTTCGTACGATTATGCATTTGGATAAAGAAGATCTCATCCTTTCTCGACTTTGTTTGTTCCTCTCTTCCTTCACTAATAGGGTGATCTGTAGGATGACAGACTCTGTCCCTGTAAGCCACATGTGAGAGGTTCAATCTCACCACTTCCCTCCAAGTTACATCAATCATATTCCAAGTGAAGTGCTAAAATCTCTATTTTCAATACCATCTTAGGATACATTATGAATCAGATTGTGAAAAGTTTCAATGTTACCGATAGCAATTCTGATTCTCGATAAAGAACTTCCATTGCTTCAGGTTCTTGGGGAACTGAAATAGCTGGAACTCCTGCCTTCAGAAGACAAATAAACATTCAATTAAGTCACTGTTGTTCAATCATTAGATTACTTCCTGAGACACTTAGAGCTACCTTGAAGATTCCAGCTTTATGATGTGCTATTTCTGGTAAGGTACTTCCTGCAATGCCCACAAAAGTGTTCACTTTCAAAATCATCTAAAGGAACAATATTAATATGATCTCCTTCATAAATAAAGTAGCAACCTAACACCTCCATGTGGTCATATCCAAGAGAAGTAATCCCACAAACAATGGGGTTCCGAATCTGCAGGATAAGCCGACAACCATACCAGAACTCAGGAAAATAACCTAAATAGATTCATTTGCTATCTTTTTGACCATCCAACTATATTCCCCGAGTTCAATTAGTCTGGTACATATGGAAAAGAATGTATTTTCCTCTATTAATCAAAATCAAGCATTGGTTTTTCGCGGCGTGAGGTTTTACGTATATTGCATAATACTCAGCAGCCTATCAGTTATTTGTGTGTTTCTTCATCAAAACAAGTACCGGAAGTGAGAAAAAACATATGTTGCACAAATCTATGAAGGTGCCTCTTCACCCCCCCTATCATGAGCAACAGGATTGTCATCCAAGTACGTGTGGACGATGTACGCTGATCAAATTAATTTCTCTACTATGTAAGAGATCTTGATGATATTGCTGTTCATATTCTCAGAGTTGTTGTGGCTACTGTGCCAAATGGGTTCATCTACATGAAAAAGAAGGCTATGACACTCCATCCGGGTGAAGCAATAAGTGCCATTTTATCAGAAGTTCAGTCGGAGTATGTGAGGTAATTAAATACATGTATGCTGACTTCTTCCATCAGGTTACAAACAAGTTCATGTGGTTGGGCTGACGAATCACGACAACAAACATAAGATGAATCTCTAGTTCTTAGGTAATATAAGGTTGCATATAGACAAATGTTATTATTGAGAGGCACTGCAGCTAGTGGAAGAAATCGCTTTCTAAACACATACACATGGAGCTCAGAAGAGATTCTTCATTAGAAAACAAAAATAAAAACAAAATTTATAGAATATGAACATGAGATGCAATAGATTTTCCCACAGTTGTCTGAATGACTTCTTTTCGGCAAAGAATATGATAAGACTCACCAAGAGATAGAACCTATATCAAATATTCTCATGCATAGCGTGGACTAGATGGGAAATTATCTCTACTCATTCTATCAGTATTGAACTGTGCATAAACAATGATATATCATATAAACTACTTACAACATTTGTTGCATCATAGCGTCCACCAAGACCCGTCTCCAAAATGGCAACATCAACCTGAACTTTTCAACAGACTTTTCATTTAGAGAAACTTGTTGCTGGATACACAAGGTGCTTCTGGAAACAAAACGAAAAGAAAAACAGGTGACTAATAGTCTCAAGTGCACAGAGTGGTCTTCTCCAGTAAGATATATATACAATCCCTGCCCCCTTGTTCTATGATGATCGCCAAAACAATGGAACTAAACTGAACTTCCATTATAGCATGATTTATTTTTCATTAGCCTTCCATAGTAAGGACATGGTAGGATTTGGTTGTTTGTGTACCTTGAATTGGGAGACAAAGAGAAAAGACCATGTTGCATGAATGCTGAGTAATTGTTTGATTGGTTTGGGTCATATGGCATTGAACAGATATTTGGCCATCTTGACAACTGGTTAGACTATTTACTTCCTTTTGTGCCTAGTTTTTATGCAAAACCAGTTAGGCGCAATATCTGCATTCCACAGCACAGGAATGTACAAATATGGAAAATTGTACCAAGGACCTGTACTACGCTATAATTGGCCATACACCCTGACTATCCAGTGATATTTTGGCAGATGGTTTCCAGATTTAGAAACAGAGGTAGACCATGTCAGAGCTTGTCCCAAGTTGATAGTGAAACTGATGTTTTCATAGTCATTTAATACTTGAACATACAAAAACTGCATGCATACACTTCTACGAATATTCGCTTTAAGACATTTAAGCTGTAAAAAACCAGTGATGTGTGTTATGTGTGGTAGTTATTCATACATATAAATATGTTTTTACTTACATTCTCTTCTGTGAACATTCTGAGAGCAATAAATGTAAGGAAGGGAAAAAAGAATGGAGCTTGAAGCTGAACACACTCGTTTCTCATATCCTGCAATTATCAAATGACAACCTATCAATGCAACAATTATGCCAACACATACACAAAGAGGCCTTCAACAGCGATGAGAGGATGTAAGTGCATTTGTCTTCCTTACACAAAATCAAGACAGATTTTGGTTCTAAACGTCAATTTAGAAGAAGAGTTTCAGTTAGGCGCATGCATACTAAGGAGCATTCATGTACACACATCTTTACCTACAGAACAAACTAGAACATGACGTTAGAAATATTAGAGAAGCCCCCACTAAAGAGAGAAAGGCTCCCTTTATGTGTAGGATCTTGAGTACCACTGTGCAGAAGAATTTGCCTGTAGGTGGCTTAGGAGAATTTGAATAGACACAGAAAGATACAAAGAAAGAACCTTCAGGGTTCCTCTTTCACATTTTCGCCACTCTTTCTCTCTTCTCTTCTGTTTCATCTTTCTTTCTGTCTGTCTCACTCTCTTCTCCTTTTTCACAAGGTAAAAGAAACAGAGAAAAGCATATGAGCACGTTAACCAACTGCTACCACAGACAAAATATCAGCATCTGCGGCAAAACAATAGCACCATCAGCAAGTAGCAACTGATCCGAGGTCATGCACATGCTGCTCTTTCTTTCTTTTCTTCTTTTTCTGTTAAATTCTCCTAAACCACACTACAGGCAGTTTTTCCTGTACAATGATAATCGCAGTTTGGCATTGTTGCCTCATATAATTTTGACCTACAAATAAAGGGAGCCAGAGAGAAAGACAGTAAGGCTAATAATAATTTTGAAAAGTATATGCATTCTCATACACATGATTATGTCCAATCCTCACTGTTTGAATCAGGTCTAAGGAATGTATGGAATATGCAAACAAGAGTAGCATGTCATTAGAGAACCATTCAAGAATAAGATCACTTACTTCAAGCCTATACCAGCACCACCAGAAGTGTTTCGCAAATTTCTCCTCTGAAACAATGTCTCTACAAGCATATAATATATCAAACTGACCATACCATGGCCAACAAAATAAGTACAAATAGAATATATCTAGTCTATTAATAGTTAACTTCGACTACCCATTGATACGAAATCTCTCGCGGATGTCAAGAAGATGTGGGGATGTGAATAATGCCGTCCGATATCCGGATGAGCGTAATATCTGTTCTGTGAATGCACACGTGGATCCCTGGAAGTCACATACAACAGAAACGGTATGTTGAAAGTCATTGATGCAACGATATACAGCTATGGAAATCATCTGAGTTACATTCCATGTGGATAACAGCAGATACTATTTGCAGTAACCACAACATGTTTGTCACTGGGACAATTTCACTCCACTATCAGAATCACGACTGTTCCATACACGAGCATGAGGCTAATCATATACGAGCATCATGGAGAGTAGTACCTTTCCCTTCGTTCCAGCAACATGAATGATATTGAGCTGAGAAAGAGGCTCGTCTAGTCCCAGGACCTGTTGTATCTTAGGAAGTAAGCACACAAAAACAAGGGAATAAACTGAATTACGTTCCCTATTGCAAGTTTTAACAGATAGAAACCCCCTTTTAATTTATAGAAAGACAATAAAAAACCTATGTTTAATAGGATATGCTCCCATACATTAGAAAAAGTCAAATGACCTTTCCACAGTATGCCTCTTAGAACTCCTATGACTAGAGTAATTACTTTGTTACCTTTCCCCATGGCTTTTATAATGATGATTTGTTTGCATCAACAAGGAAACCTCCCGTGCTATTTTTTTGAAAATTCATCAATCTCTATAGCTCCGAAGAGCTGATGTAGAAGTATGTATTCTATTGTCTACAAAAGAAGGAAGACAGTGTTGCCACAACTTACAAATTTCTAAACCAAAAAAAGCTTGAAATAACTAATCGATATGCGTAAGTAGCACAAAATGCAAACCAATGATCAGTAGTCCTCAGCTAAGCACACCATTTTGATGCTCCCACAAAAAGAAAAAAAGCATCTGAAGTCTTCCACCAGGAGATTACTGAGTAGCTTTGTCTTCTACATGCAAAGATGCTTCCATAAACAAGAACATCAACGCCATATGTCCAGTACACATCCTTTATGAAAGACTAAACACAGCAGCTCCCAAGCTAAAGTTTGCCAAGTAAGGCAGTGAAAGCTACAGGATCTCTATCTAGCAAAAAATCCAAACCTTTATAGTTATACATCAAAGCCCTAGATAGGTTGTGACATTCAGAATTAACATGTTAAATGTAAAATTCTAATTCCAAAAGTCTAGCATCTTTGCCAGTTCATTGTCAATCCCTTCATTAATCTTCCAGTAACTATGACAAACGTCATAGCATCCACACAGAGCTAGTCCATTCTTTATTATTTAAACCCGGTTTCTTGGCCTCAAACACCGAACCAAACAAGAAGATTCTGTCTGCTCCTTATGTCTTTGTACACTTTGAGCCCAGCAACTTCTACCAAAGAGTGATGTGGAGAATTTAGCCACTCCATGGACCCACAAATTCGCAACTTCCACAAAATGCTTGTGTACTCTTTGCAATGCTAACAAGTCTATAGTTTGAAGCCTATTCATAGTAGAATGGCAAGATAGGATGCAGAAAAGTTAAAAGGCCGTATTTTGACACAATGTTATAGGCATTGCCTTAATGATCAACTATTCTTGGACTAGAGACAACCCATAAGCAGTCTCAAGGAAGGTACCTGAAGCAGAAAGGACAGTATGACATTGAAGAAGAACAATGGCAGTGACACAATGGGACAGTACAAGAGTACTGAGAACGTTACAGGAATCAAGAAGTCATATCTTGGTGAGAGTGCTGACACAACGAGGCATGACCTTGATAAGAGTGTGCTGAGGAATTTCCAAGGATCGCGGGACCATACATAATGCAGGCAGCTACTAACCTTGACGAAGTTGGAGAGGAGGTTGAGCCTGGCAATCCGAGCTGAAAGCCCCCTGACATTGACATTCTCAATCAGATGATGATGAGGAGGGGGAGGGGGAGATCTAGAGGCCGTTGATGGCAGATCCAACAGCCGGCGGGTGGTGATGAATCGGTTGAGCGTAGCTATGGCATCCTTGAAAGACATGCTGCTTCTTCCTTCTTCTTGAATTCCTCCTCCTTCTTCTTCTTCCTCCTCCTCCTCCTCGAGATCTCTCTAGACCGATCTGACCAGTCACTCTTCCTGCTTCTCTGCTTCCAGCCAACAATCAGCCACTTCTTATCCTCGTTTTCCCGGTACTGAACAAATCAGATTCGCTTTCTTCTTCTGCCCACCGAGCAGGATAAGAAAAGGAGGAGGAGGAGGAGCAAGCGGAAGAAAGGAGACCATGACTGAGCACGTAGGCCGCTGATCTTTTCCTGCATCATTATTCTGTGTCTGTTGTCTGTGTCTGAGGCCTTTTCCTTGCATCTAGGAGTGATGGGCTGTTCTGATCTGGGCATCTAGGACAGAATTGATGGAGAACTCCATGTCTCTCATGGGCTTTGATGCATTGGCCTCAGGTGGGTTCTTCTCTCTGGGCTCTCTCTCTCAGGGGCTCTTATGGGCTCTTATGGGCTCTCCAATGGGCCCTCAATAGACTCTGAAAGTGCTCTGATGAGCTCTGATGGGCTCCGAAAGTGCTCCGGCAAGGCTCTTGGCTCTGGGCTCTGAAGAGCTCTGATGGGCTTCTCAATGGCTTTGGGCTTTGATTGGGATCCGATGAGCTCTGATGGGCTCTCAATGGCTTTGGGCTTTGATTGGATTTGATGAGCTCCGATGGGCTCTCAATGGCTTTGGGCTTTGATTGGATTCGATGAGCTCTGAAGGTGCTCTGGCAAGGCTCTAGACTCTGGGCTCTGAAGAGCTTTGATTTGATGGGCTTCTCCATGGCTTTGGGCTTCAATTGGGATCCGATGAGCTCTAATGGGCTCTAAAGATGCTCCGGCAAGGCTCTAGACTCTGGGCTCTAACGAGCTTTGATGGGCTTCTCAATGGCTTTGGGCCTCAATCGGTATCTGATGAGCTCTTATGGGCTCTGAAGGTACTTTGGCAAGGCTCTAGAATTTGGCATCTGAAGAGCTTTGATGGGCTGCCATTCGAATACACTTTGATGGGCTGCCATTCGAATACAAAGCAAAGCGAGCTTCAACGTCATGCTCACCTCATCTAGAAGAAGAACGCACAGCAGGCCAATATCATGCATAGTAATGTGGCATCGTCAATAGATTTCATGCACTTTTACTGTCTAGACTACCC
>JBBBWG010023913.1:0-11414 GCA_037176905.1 Azolla pinnata
ACCTTGGTTTAGATATGTCATCATGTCGGAGATTGGAGGCATGGACAAAAGAGATTCGATGCATGATTTCAGGACCTTTTCCAGGTTGCGTACCACAAATAATACACGGAGCCAAGGAGATGATGCATGAAGACAGCTCCACATCCATGCATTCAAACATGCATACATACGTACATGTAAAGATACCAAAAATGAATGCAACACTATCCATTGCATTCCATGGAGAGACATGGTACAATATAGTATCTATGTACCTATGCATAAACTATATGCTGGTTGGCTGTATACTCGCAGCCTTAGACTTGATGACTCCATCCATGTATCCACCTATTGAGTGAGTCACGAGTTACGATAGTTTTTAACATTTTGGGTAGGAATGGTTTTTGGTTTTTATTATGACTAACACAAAAGCCTAGGTCTTTGTTATTTTTGCTCCTAATTGAGAGGCCCTTTCATGAGTAAAACAGGGCACCAAATGGCTACAGAGACAACATATCCAAGACAATTACAACTAGTTAAGGGAGGGAAGAAAACGCAAGCTAGGCAATAACAATTTCCATTTTATCGCCAAGTTACACAAGGAAAACACCATGAACTTCTACCAATACTTAATTAATTGTAGCCTCTTCAAAATGACCGCATCTGACCGATCAGGGATAATATGACATTGACTCTTTAACATATGGACAAGTTTAGACCAGATTTATCAAACTACTTTTGTTCGGGGGGTTATAGCTCCTTGCATAATTCTCTTGCACTAGTTTTTTCCAATAGATGATAAAGTAGTAGCGCTTATTAGCTCCTATACCTTCTCATGGTCCTTTATACTGATGTCAATGAGGTATCCATTCCAATTCTCAACTCTTACTTGGATGTTGTTTGTCTCCCATGGAATCATAGAATGTTTAATGTAGTGAAATCATAGAATGTTTTGTAGTGAAATTATCATTATATTTTACCATGGAAAAAATCCTTATTTGAATCGATCTTGTGGCGTTAGGTGTTAGAACAAAGTGGGAGATTAAATAATTCAAGAAGGATATAAGAGAATAGAAGAAGATAGGAGAGTGGATTGATAAAAGAAGAGTGAGTTTATTACAATAAAATGAGTATAGGAGTTGGATACATGAAAGGCTTGAAGCTGAAGACTTGTGTTGATTCGGGCTGATTTAATATGATTTACATGCCTCTATTAATAGGTTTTTTTAGATTATCCTAGAGATTTCTAGCTATATAGTGTTTAAGACCTAGAACATTCTAGGATGCACTAAAAGATTATAGAATGTTCTAGAAAGTTTCAGAGGTTTCTCTTAATACAATAATCAGTATATTATGAAAAAGTAGCATTTATCATTTCATGTCGTATTATATAGCCCGAGATCCTCGGTTCAAGTCTAGGTGAAACATAATGTTCATGGATTCCTTACATTATCCCTCTTAAAATGACGAGTAGGAGTCGTTAACAATGCTGGCCCGGATTAGTGAGATAGGGACGATATAAGTCATTGATAAGAGCTTGAGCATTACAAACATTATTGATGGGTTCCCATGTGTGATCGCTTGAGATATAACCAAGCCAATCAACTAGATAATACAACTTATGGTGCACAATTTTAGAATTGAGAATGGAGACTACCTCGTACTCTAGGCTATTACCAAGTAAGAGAGAAGGCCGGGCGGCGTGACACGATTGGCAATCAAGTTGGTGTGGCAAGGTTTCAAAAGAGAGGTGTGAAAGAGAGGATGAAGCTGCAAATTTGTTGGAAGATCAAGACGAAATCCTGCATAAGTAATACGCTTCGTGATGACAAAAGGACCTAGGCACTGATAATCTAACTTATCACAAGGTTAAGTACTCTAAGTGGCCCTTATGTTGGGCTTGAGCTTTTTATAGATGTGAAGACAACACGGACTTGAGGTGTTGCAATTGAATGAGATGCTGCTTTGCGCTAGGGTTTGGTGAGATAACTAGAATGTCTAAGAGACCATTGAGGATGGTTGCTAGTATAGGCATAGGAAGGTGTGACCGTGGTAAAAGAGTGTATAATATTATTATACGCAAACTCTGCAAGATGCAATATATGACTCCAATCATCTTGTTGATAACTAATAAAGCATTGAAGATACTACTGAGGTGTTTGATTTGTACCTTCTGTTTGGCCATCTTGTTGTTGTAAGATTATAGCACGACTTAGGGCTAATTACATCACCTATTGACAAGCATGGGCCAAAATCTACACAAATGAGTGTTGTAATCCACATTTTGGAACAATGCGACTTTTGCCAAAATAGCAGGGTGTGTTTTTTGCCAAAAGTCGCGTTGTTCCAAAATGTGGATTACAACAGAATAGACTTTTTCCTCCCACTTGCACAGAAACCAATCCAGTAAACCCATGCATGTAAAACCAAAAATAAAAAAATAAACCCAAAAGGTTAAACCCCTAAAATACGTGTTAAAACTATATTAGTAAATCCCAACCCATGTAAGCTAAACTCACAACGGTAAACGCCCTCAAAATTGCAGCTAAACCTACTTGCGTAAACCCATACAGAAACCGGGTAAACCCATAAGGGTTTACCTTGCATCCAAGAGTGTAACCCTGCCTTCACCTTGAGGTCAAAATTTCTTTTCTATAAAAAGCAATTCTACTTTTTAATACTTAAAAAAAACAAAACCTTTTTTTTCCTTAATATTGTTGCATAAAGAACGGGTAATATTGCGTAAAAAAAAAGCATTGCGTAATACATTTAAGAGTAAAGATAGAGCAACCATGATCAAAGCATTTAATGAATTTGACTATAGGAGAACATTTATCAAGACTTTTTATTAGACATATTAAGAAATATATGAAAAAATATCATAATTACATAATTTTATAGTTCAGAAAGATAATACAATGAGGTTATATAATCATATAAAATAGTAATAAAATTGTTCTCACAAAATTGTACAATTATAACTCAATAATCTCAATCACAACCACAAATTGGCATATTTACATTTTTCATCTTTAGCATCTGCTTGATCATACATTGGCTAGTTTGATGCGGCGCATCCACTTGGGTAACAAGATGGGTTGTCATTTGTATAACTAAATTTGATATTAACAATATAGTGTGTTGGTTAAGTTACTGGGTTGTTAAATTAAAGGTCATTAGTTTGACTCTCACCATGTTTATTTTTTCTATTTTTTGTAAAAATAAATGGCTTTACGCAAAATTGACTTCTGATTGAAATTGAAGGCTTAAGTTTTACATTCATTAAGTCAAAGTTTGAATGAGGAAGAGCCCAACCTTCAATTTCTAGAAGAAGTCAATGTTGCATATTAAAGCAATGTATTTCTACACACAAAAAAGGTGGACATATTGAGATCAAACCCAAAATATCTATTTCTACACTCAAGTAGCTTAACCAACACACTATGATAATGATGATACCACAGTAAGGATGGATTGGTATTATCGCGACCTCCTCCTTCAGAACCAAACTTGAGAGTTTCCTACCTCATACGGTTGGAATAACTACCTTTTCTCTAGCAAATCCACGCTTTTCACAAAATATTTTATAAAAATATCTAGCCCATCGTTGGGCGCAAGCCAAGTTGATGCCCTGTATCGACCTAGCTAGCATTTGGCCACTATTTGCAGGATATATGTTAGCATCGATCCTTTGTAGAATATATGTTTTATGTGTTTATTGAAGCGGTTGATGTATCACATCGACATCTTGCATAAAGCCATGTATTTTTGAAGATCGGGCCCTTGTAAAAATTCCATGTTTTATGTGAGAAGTCAAAGTGATATATCCATTTCCTGAATGAGACACGGTCGATTAAAGAAAGTCGTCTAGAGTCTGAACGTGGAAACAAAGAAGCTGAAACAGGAACGGAATACCGCGCTACGACAAACCCGACAAGTCCAAGAGCAGCTCGGACCATTGAAGATGGAGTTGTCGGTGGCTATCGAGGATTTACGAAAATCCCGAATGTTCCGGAATGAGCAGCAAAAAGAAATTAATCGACTACAGGCGGAGCTGGCAAAGAAGACGTTTTTGGCTCAGGCCAATTTAAAGAAAATAGTCGATAAATTTCGGGAGTAGACAAATGCGGCGATACACATCGCTACGCCTATGGCGTTGCAAGGATGGTCCAAACAAGCTGCGGAATTGCAAGTGCTTCGGGCAGACAAGGCCAACCGGGATCTCCGAGGACCCAGATTTTGGAAGTTGGATCAAGCCAACTGCGAAGCCCTGCAGAAAAATCTAACAACGGACTTCATGCGGATTGCCCTCACACATCGTGAGGAGATTACGAAGTTGTTAGAACAGAATGACGAAATGGTTCGGAAGATGCACACAGAAATGGAAGCCGTTGCAGAGGCGGTTGTACCGCCGACGTAGGTCACAGAAGTTTCAGCAGATGCAGAGGAAGAGGACGAGGAGCCAGCCGAACCATCAATTTTGCATGTCCCGAACGAGGACTAAGTACCGGAAGTGTACATATTGTAATTTTGTTTTTTTTTCGGACTTTGTTTTTTTTACTATGGGTTCGACGTGTGGAACACTGTCCCACGGGCGTGCCATAGTGTTGGCCGAATATTACGGAAGTACGACGAAGTCAGAAGTCCGTAATATTACGGAAATAATACTGAGTCGGAAAATCGGAGAGATGACAATGGAGGTCCGAACCAACGCATGTACATAGAGACTTGGAGATCCGAAAGGGTTCCAAGCTTGTATATAAAGCCCTGACGGCTTACTTGTAAAGGGTCCGAAAATTAGTCCGGAAGTAGAGAAGAAGCTTTGCGCAATCTTGTCTTCTTCATTTTCTGTGTCTTATGTGAGGGAATCGGAGTCTCCGGAAATCCGAAGTCTACAGATAATCGGATAAACAGACTAAACGGAACTTACGGAGAATCATAGCTTTACGATTCTTTCTCCATTTGTATTCAACCACGACCAACGATTTATTTATTTCGGTTTAGTCTCTTATTTTTTTGTTTGCTCACATGGGTTTATTATATTAATTTCTATGCAAATGGGTTAAGTGTTTGATGCAATGTCTAAAGTGTAGTGGCCATGACATATTACGAGAGAAATCTTCATAGAGTAACCTTTTTCTAGAGATCTATCCTCTTTCTCATGCTTGAAGCTACTAATCATCCCACATAAAGAGCTATCATCTTCTAAGTTATAAAAGCACAAGCAAGCCTACCTCAAGGAATATTTTACTTGGCCTTTTGGCTAAGATCATAGTAACTTTCCTTTCCATGATAGGTTGTTGTTGAGGTCAATACATGGGTGCATCTAGCTCAAAAATCAATCAAAAAAAGTTAAAGATAGAATTTTGATTTTTCTATAAGAATCCTCTTATTTTTTTGCTTTAAGATGTGATAGCGTTGGACCTAATCCCTTGTCTTTGTAGTGAAAATGGGATGATGATCATAATACTCCAATACCTTAGACCTAATCCTTGTCTTTGTAGTGAAAATGGGATGATGATCGTAATATTCCCTGCCCTCAATGTCGTCGTCCTCATCATCATCTTCTTCATGCTTTTCTCGAGGTCATAAATCACCATGGTTTTAGCGCAAGAGAAATATGAGCTCAATTAATCCTTGATAACTTTTGTATGGGTAAACCCAGATACCCATATAAAATTTTTATTTATTGTAATATAAAATATTAATATGTTAATTATAAATGCAAAAAGTCTATTTTTTTTCTAATATATTTATAAATTCGTTGCGCAACGTTCATTTAATAAAAAGTATAAGAGAGATTAATAATTTATTTATTAATAACTAGACACTAAAAATGAGGGTAAACCTATTATGTTTACTCATAATAAATGGGTAAACCCAATGGGTTTACCGCCTCGGGAACCGGTTTTCATAATCAGTCAAAGGAGATATAGAGTATACATCGATCTGACCAATGATTCGCCTCGTCCTCCGGTTCAAAGTCTGCCTTAAACAAGAGATATGGAAATGGTACAAGGAGCTATATTTGTCTGTGCATCTGTCTGTGTCTGGGATTTGTTGTGCAGCACATGACCAATCTGCACTTTCTCCACTATTTTTAGCACCAATGGGACAAGGATCTGTATTTGTGTGTCAGAATTCAGTGTGCAACACATGGGCAGTCTACAATTTCTCCACCATTTTTAGTAACAAAACGCAGAACGGGAACAACATCTTCCTCTCAAGACAGAGACAGAGACAAGACAGATAGGGACACAGGCACAAGGATAGGGACAGGCACAGGGACAGGGACAGGGATAGGGACAAGGACATGTCCTCCTTACAGACAGAAGAGAAGAGCAGAGCTACATGAGCTGCAGGAGTAGTCACACTGCTCAAGCTGCAGGCGTAGAACCGCCCCCCCTTGAAGCTTTGATTGAATGATTGGTTCGACCGATCGATCAATCGTTCGCTTGATCTGCTCCGGATTTGCCATCGATTCCATTGTGCCCACCTTCTAGATTTTCCAACCAGATTGTGCCCACCATGGAAGCTGAAGCCCGCCCTCCTCCTCCAGAGGAATCAAGATGCGAAACAGGAAAGCGTTCCGGATCGCTGCACCTTCAGCATCTCTTCGTCATGAGGCATGCCAAATGCTGGGATGTTGCACATCAGAGCTGGCTCCTATCGGCCCCGTGCCCCTAGGATCCACCCTTTACCGACCAGGGCAAGATGCGAGCCCGAGATGTGGGCTTTAGGCTCAAGAAGGAGGGATGGAACATTACTCGTGTCTTCTGCTCGCCTTTCCTTCACTGTGCCCAGATTGCCACAGAGGTCGTGACTGTCCTCTGTGCCCTCGACCTTGATGATGTTGATGACACCTCCTCAACTGCAACGGCTATTCCCATCGATCCTATCCTTAGTAAAGGTACTAACCACATTCTATTCACATGCATACACTCACATTCATGCATACGTACATGCTTTGTTTGCATGTATGCTCCTAAGTTTGTATACACATATGTGTGCATATACTTTGGTGTGTATGGTTTTGTGCATGCATGCATATATGTTGGTTTTGATGCATGTATGGATGCTTTTCAGTTTGTAGAAATGCATATGTTCAAGGTTCGAGGTTCGAGGTTCGAGGTTAAGGGTTCATGTACGTGATGCCTGTAAATGTGCGTGACAGCACCGCCTCGTGAATGTGCAGGTGGCTTGTGGGAGATCTTTCACCGTTGTGCCAATGGCACACAACATATTCTCCTAGTACTCGGTGTACCTCTTGAGCAGTCAATTGTTGGTGACGGCGCGGAATTATATAGGACGCATGTATATGTTAACTTGGTTCTAATCTATCTATATTTATAATGGAGCTTGTGGAGATATGAGCAAAGCTAGCAGAATCGTCCGTGAATATCACGTGTTCACTGTAGTCGAGTTCCTAGGAAAGTGAAAAAAAAAAGAACAATGTATTGACCATCTTCTACTACCCAAATTGGTCTATGAGGCAAAAGAATACACAGATAACAACACAAAGATAATGATTAAGTCTATTGGCACACGAGAGAGAGATAAAACAACAAGATGTGTACCTTATTATCTAAAGTATAAAAATAAGAAAAGCAAAGGTAAAAGATTGAATGGATTGGCTCACACGAGACAAAAAAATAAAAGAATGGGATGTGTACCTGATCATTAAATGGATAAAAACAGACAAAGTTAAAGGTAAAGGAAGGAATTTAACGGTAAAGATATAAATATAAAAGGAAAAAGAAACTTGTGTATATTGTCTCAGAAATAATAGTGACAACAATTGGTGGCCCCATTCTTGGGGTTACCGGATAGTGCCTCAATTTTACTCTTCCTGGAGGACCTTGGTTCTAATTTATGTCTATTTATAATGGAGCTTGGGAAGATACCACCAAAGCTGGCAGAGTCGTCTGTCAGGATCACGCGTTTGCCACAGTTAAGGAAAAAGAAATAACAATAATTGGTTGTCTTCTACTACCCAAATTGGCTGACGAGACAAAAATACAACTATGCGATATGTACCCTATACTTAAAAGTAAAAAACAACACAAAGATAATGGTTAAGTCTATTGGCCCATGACAAAAAGAGAAAACAACAAGATATGTACCTTGTCATCTAAAGTATGAAAAAAAGAAAAACAAAGGTATAAATTGTATCTATTAGCTCATGAGACAAAAGATAAAACAATGGGAAGTATACCTGGTTATCTAAACAAAGGGATTTAATGGTAAAGTTATAAAAGGATATAGATACTTGTGTATATTGACTCATAAATAACAATACCAACCATTAGTGGCCTATTCTCCAAATCACCGAATAATTCTTTGATTTCACTCTTCTAAGAGAATAAACTTTATGGAGATATGCCTTGGGTATATGTGGGACCTTGGTTTAGATGTCATCATGTGGGAGCTTGGATGCATGGACAGAAGCGATTCGATGCATGATTTTATGCCCTATTCCAAGTTGCATACCTCAAATAATACAGGGATCCAAGGAGATGATGCATGAAGACAGCTCCATATCCATGCATTTAAACGTGCATACATACATACATGCTAAGATACCAGGAATGAATGCAACACTATAGCCCATGCATTCCATGGAGAGACATGGTACAATATAGTATCTATGTATATATGCATAAAATGTATATCAGTTGGTTGCATAAAAATAAAGAAAGCAAGAAAGAAATTATAGAAACTTCAAATGGTTAAGCACTCTCCTAGACCCGGACTTGATCACTCCATCTATGCATCTATCTATTGAGTAAGTCACGAGTTAACGTAGTTTTTAACATTTTGGGTAGGAACGTTTTTTTGTTTTTATTATGACTAACGAAAAAGGCTAGGTCTTTGTTTTTTTTTTCTCAATTGAGGGGTCCTTTCATTAGTAAAACGAGGGGCCAAATGGCTACAAAGACAACATATCCAAATAACACTATAGCGCAAAGAACAAGTAATATTTTAGATTCTCTTTAAAGATTTCTTAACTTGATCATTTGTACAACCAAAATCTAGGCTCAAAGAATATTTAATGTATCTCTAAAGGTTGATGATTAAACATATATTGTGAAAGCTGCGAATTTGTGAGATTTGTAAATGTATTTTAGAAGTAACGTTTAAAAAAGGTACAAATAAGACAAAAAAGTCATGCATGTAGAGATAAAAATATTTGTTTTTAATAAAATTTGAGATCAAAATAGCAAGTTAATGTAAGTTCACAATATACAAGCCAAAACAATTTTAAATATCATTAACAAAACTCCAAATATGGTCACGAATGAACTTGCTTAAACTGACACATTCTTATTTTAGATTCAAAATACTAAAGTATCAAAAACTTTAAAACTTGGTTCAAGAAAATAATTCAAACAAAGATTCAGATGTTAGATCAACAGTGATCTGATACATAAGTTTAGGGTTTTGCTCTACATTAATAAGAAACCATTATCTTCTACTATATTCTCCGTATCGGTTAGGGTCGAATGGTTAGATGTTTGCTGGGGAAACTCATCGTTATCATCATGTACCAATGGTTCACATGAGGGTGCATCTTGAAGATCATCAAATTCACCCACTTCATTAACCAAGGGTGACATTGGTTCTCCTGAGGTGGTCTGGAACCGTTCAGTATTGCCATGGAGATAATGCGTACCTAAAATATTACAGGGAACTAAGGAGATGATGCATGAAGACAACTCCATGTCCATGCATTCAAACATGCATAGATGCATACATAAAAAGATAACAGGAATGAATGTAACACTATAGCCCATTCATTCCACGGAGAGACATGTACACTGTATGTATCTATGTATATATGCTAGTTGGTTGCACAAAAATAAAGAAAGCAAGAAAGAAGTCATGGAAACTTGAAATGATTAATAAGCACTATCACAGACTTGGACCAGCTTCTCATGGTTCATTATACAGATGTCATAGTGTACGTGATACACCCCTTCCAAATAGTAAAAATATGAGCATAAATAACCTATTGATAAACTAGAACCATATGTGCATAGGGCAAGACTTGAACATTATACCTCCATGTCATTATATTGAGAGTTTTCTATTGTAATAATGTCTCATGGATGAAATTAAATGCATCTAATATTATAAAAGCATTTCATGTGCATTTCATACAATCATGCACGACTAGTGTGCATGAGCGCATGTAGGACATGTGTGCTTGAGTGCATACACGAGATGTGTGCATGAGCGCATGCACAACTAGCATGCATAGCTTCTCTCCAGCTATATAAGCAGGGCTAGATGAGGCCATGATCATCATCAACTCAGGAATTCAGAAGATGATCATCATCTCATCAATTTGGAAGATCATTATTAGCTCATAAGTAGATCATCATCAGATCATCATTAGTTGCCGGAAAAATTCTTGAAGATTAAACATATAAGCCATTGCTATTGATGTCATTAATTCTTTCTTTCTTTCAATCTCTTCCTCTCCTCGTCCAAGACCCTAGTGATTATCACCCGACTCACGCAAAGATCCGGCGTCCTACGACATGAAACCGACGTCAATGAGGCATCCATTCCAATTCTCAACTCTTCCTTGGATGTTGTTTTAGTCTCCCACTGAATCATACAATGTTTAATGTAGTGAAATCATAAAATGTTTATAATGAAATCATATAATGTTTTGTAGTGAAATCAACATTATATTTTTCCATGGGAAAAATCCATATTTGAATCGATTTTGTGGTGTTCGGTGTAAAAAAAAAGCAAGCATTAAATGATTAAAATAAGAAATAAGAGAATTGAAGAAAATAAAAGAGGGGATTTAATAAGAAATAGCATTGCTCCACCTTTAATTTCTAGTCTTTTAGAGCTAATTGGTGGTGCCAAGCATCTTACCAAAATTGATCGCACTACAAGGTATTGAGCTGGGTATCGCGAGATTTGCCACGAAAAATGATATACAGATGTTCAAAAAAAGTCGCGACCAAATTCGCGGCAAACGACATTCTGGTTTGCCGCGAAATTTTGCCGCGACCTTTGCCGCGACCCTTACCACGAGATTTGTCGCGAGATTTGCTGGGAGTTTTGCCACGTTCTTTGCCGTGAGATTTGCCGCAAATATTTCTACAACCTTTGCCGCAAGGTTTACCACACATATTACCGCAAATTTTGCCAGAAACATTACCGCAGCTTTGCCGTGATATTACTGCGAGCTTTGTCGCAACAGGTGCAGCTAGTTTTACCGCACGTTTGCCGCACACTACTACAGATTTGGCCATTAGCGACGCCAAAAGCCGTCGCTAATAGCGTTGCTATGGGCGTCGCTATTGAACTTCGCTTGGCGACGCCATTTGCGACGCTACTTAGCGACGCGTTTAGCGACGATTTTAGCGACGCCATCAGCGACACAGTTAGCGACACCATTAGCGACACCGTTA
>JBBBWG010023924.1:0-11412 GCA_037176905.1 Azolla pinnata
CACGCACGCACACACGCAAAACCCAGGTTTTGCAGCAAAGTGATATGCTTCAAAACAGCAGATGTGGATTTGCCACGGGTTTTGTTTCACGTTATATCGGAGAGAGAAACGGACGTTTTGCCAAGTGATATGCTTCAAACAGCCCTGTGGTAGATGTAGATTTTGCTACAGGTTTTGTTTCACGGTATATCGGAGGGAGAAACGGACGTTTTGCAAAGTGATATGCTTCTAACAGCCCTGTGGTAGATGTAGATTTCGCTACAGCTTTCGTTCCTCGGTATATCGGAGAGACAAACGGACTTTTTTGCAAACTGATATGCTTCAAACAGCCCTGTGGTAGATGTAAATTTTGCTACAGCTTTCATTCCAGGGTATATCGGAGAGAGAAACGGACGTTTTGCAAAGTGATATGCTTCGAATAGCCCTGTGGTAGCTGTAGATTTGCAACAGGTTTTGCTCCAGGCTATTTCAAAACTCTCTAATTTCCTGCTACCTGATCTCCGCTCAATAGAGATAGCGGGACATTAGAGAGCTTCGATAGATCTGTGGGAGATGTAGGTATGCTAAAAGCTTCTAACTGACGTTCCACAAATGAGTGAGTGAGAAATGAGAGAGAGATATGGAGATGCTGCGGTGATAAATTTGAAAAATATGATGTCTGATCTGAGAAGATGACAGTACATTAATGCCTAATCCCAAAATCAACGTTGGAGATAAAACCTCAATTGCAAATATGAAATGTACATTAGCTTTTGGCACTGTTTTGTCCATGACAAAGAATTATTAGCATCAACAAACGTAGAATTTGCAAGAGGTGCATGATCTTAAGAGAGATCACAGTGCAAGATTTTCTTCAATGACGTGTGTGAGTGTGTTTCTGAGAGAGAGTTTGCCAGGGTTTTGTACATGATCAATGTGATGGAAAGAGAAACTGAAATGGAACAAAATTGTGTGTTTTACATCTGTGGGACCACCTAGTGCATGAAGAATATGATACAACAATTTCACCACTGTAAAAAAGAGGGTCATCTAAAACCGATTTTTCAGAATGACGTGGAGGACAGGATATGTGATGTTGTGGCTTGTCGTGTAGGACACTTCCGAACGGAGTAGATGCAGTCATATGACTGACTGAAACTATTGTGCATTTGTGCGTACCTTTATAATCCAGTATGTTTTGAGAGAGAGAGAGAGAGGAAGAGATTCTTATTGGCAGAAGTTTGATCGTGTGGGCTATTTACAAGGATTACATTGATCTTTGATGGAGAGAAAAATGCAAGAATGTATCGGCTGATCTATAAGAGAGGCTTTAGTTTTTGGAGAGTTCTTTACATCGTCTGTTGTATGAACAGAAGAAGGACCTTGATTCAGTGCTGACAGAACATTTACGGATGAATGGGGCCTACTGGGGACTCACAGCAATGGCTTTAATGGGTCACCTCTCTGACATGGATGCCACTATTGTGGACTGGGTGATACAATGCCAGCACAAATCCGGTATGTTTATGTTTTGGTTGTACTTATGTGGTTGTCTCTCATGACATCAGTGGACATTTATATCCAGTCCCGTAATGTGTCAGAGTGACATTGTGTTGGATATTCTCTGGCATTTCACATCACTTTGGAATGTTCCCAACCAGCTGTATTACCCATGCACTCCTTGCCTTAAAACTGTGCCTGTATGAGTAGAGATAGTGCAGAACTAAAGAAAAGGAAGCAAAATCTTTTAGGCTTTTTTTTATAGGCCCAATTGGCCCAAGATATTAGTTTTTATCTGATATTTGAAAAAAGATGCCAAATTGTTCCTATAATGCTGAATCCAGTGATTACTCTTTGTTGACATGATTGGTTGCTCTTATATTGTAACTTTTCAGGAGGGTTCAGTGGCAACATCGACCATGATCCCCACATCTTGTATACTTTAAGTGCCGTGCAGATATTGATATTGTTCGACAAACTTGATCTTGTCGACAAAGAGAAAATAGTCTCATGTATCTTGCCCAAAATATTAACTGATGGTTGATTTATATTCTGTTAAACATGGAATTTGTTTTTTCTACCGTATCCAAGAATTTTATCACCTTCACAACAAATCAGATGTCTCTGGACTACAGCAAGATGACGGATCATTTGCTGGTGATGAGTGGGGAGAGATTGACACAAGGCAAGTGTTCTAAACATTAAATAAACCCAAGATTGTATAGAGTAACCTAAGATTGTAGTTTGAATGATACAAAATTAAGAAGATTAACTATTTATTCCAGGTTCACATACTGTGCAATTTGCTGTCTGTCTTTACTCAAACAGCTGGACAAGATAAATGTCCAAAAAGCTGTGGAGTTTGTGGCTAGTTGTAAAAATTTTGATGGTGGCTTTGGATGTATTCCTGGAGGAGAATCACATGCTGGTCAGAGTAAGTGGTCAGAGCTTTTGTGCTTGTCAAATTCATCAGATTGATGCTATATTTTTTCTTTTATTTCCACAAAATGCCATTAGTCCCCTGGAAAAGAGAGAAGAAAGTCACAAAATCAGCCATATAGTTGGCTTGAAAGAATTGTGTAGCCATTAACATAGTCAACTAGCACATATAATGATTTGAGAAGGGGTTAGTAGAAGGCATTTGGGAAATAAAGGAATAATTTTATGGATTTCAGAAAATTTGCATTTATCCTTTGCAACTTTCATCATCGTTTTATAAACTAGACTTCTCTTCAAGATCCTTTAAAATGGAATCATTTTCAACTAACACAACGTGCTACAGTCTTTTGTTGTGTTGGAGCCTTGGCTATTACGAATGCTCTTCATTATGTTGACAAGGACCTTTTGGGGTGGTGGCTTTGTGAACGCCAAGTCCCATCTGGTGGTTTGAATGGACGGCCTGAGAAGCTACCAGATGTATGCCTTTGTTGTTAACCCATGTCCGCTATTAAATCATGCAAATATTTCAAGGTTTTCATGTCTCCAGAAATGTCTTGCAAATATTTCAAGGTTTTAATGTTTTATTCATACATCCATGTCTACTCACACATCTTTGTTTTGTACATCTGTAGGTATGTTATTCCTGGTGGGTTTTGTCAAGTCTCGTAATGATTGATCGTGTGCACTGGATAGATAAAGAGAAACTCAAACAATTTATACTAGATTCCCAGGTTGGGAGAGAAAAGTTGCTGCCCTGTCTCATTTTTCATTGTGCTTTGAATAGTTTCAACGGTTTCAACGTTGCCAAAAGTAGAGAGGCCAGCATCCCAGAGATTATTGTCTTTGTTCAACAAAAACCAAAAGAAAACCCAGCATTTATTGCAGGACAAGGAGCGTGGGGGAATATCAGATAGGCCGGAAGATGCTGTGGATGTCTTTCATACTTTTTTTGGCATAGCAGGTATAAATTTAGCAGCGTTCATCTAATAGTATAACCAATTTTTAGAAATAAGTTTCCTAAAGGCGAGATGAGAGTTGGTATTGCCAGCGTTTGATTTTATTTCTAATCTTTTGATGATTAGGACTATCATTGTTGGAATATGAAGGGTTAAAACCAGTGGATCCAGCATACGCATTACCTGTAGATGTAATCGACAAAGTATTCTACAGTCCTTAATCGATGAAGGGAGTACATTCCTCACTTCAAGAGATTGAGGTAATAAAACTTGGAGAAAAGAGTCTCAAGAATTATGGAGTAACTTACCCTTAGCCAATGTGACCTGTTTTGGGAAACTGTAGAATTTAAAGCCTGCATTTAGATTGATGATCGAAAGATAACTTGATCAACTGCTAAAAGGCTCTACATTTTCTCCGGAGAATTCTCACGCTAAAAGATGGACACATTCTTATGATTGTACGCCAAGCAATCAAACTGAATGTCCGAGGACAATGATATCATTGAAATAGCATATACATTTAGCTGTGGATGATATCAAGCGGATCTTCATTGAAATGTGTATATGGGGAAATCAGTTATATCCTTCTTTATTGCACCAAACCCTGAGATTTTTTCTGTCGTACCTCAACCTCCAAACCTCAAGAGAGCTTCCTCCATTGTACTAATGATATGCCGCCCACAATTAATCGGTAAATATCTAAGTGAGAATGAGCTTCGTAGGTATAGGATTTGTGTGTAAAATCGTGTCCTTGGATTGTCTGAATCAGTTTGAAGTGTCTCAAGTCTTGCACATTATTTCAAAGCGATATGAACTTTGGGCAATACCATATTAAACGTATTGATCCCACAAACATTGGCTTCCCACAAACACTGGCTTCTATATCGATCCGGAAAATGTCATTCAGCTTGTTGGAAGTATAACGTGTATCATTTCCCTTGGCATTTGTCTCTACCAAGCGCCAGATTTGACTTAGAACAGTGGCAACTGTTGCACTGTTCTTTTTGTGGGTTGCCTTTGTCACTAGATATTAAGTAGGAATGCACCATTCCATCATGAGATTCATGATTTTCCAGCGTTAAGAAATCATCCCGACTACTCATAATCAACGGCCATCTTGTTAGCCCATCAAAAGCATCTGCTTCCGCCTGTTACAGGACATGTCTCGAATCACAATCTCAAAGATTATTGCATTATTGCGATGCAGAGAGAGCATCGAGCATTATTGCGATGATTGCAACAGCTGCTTTCACATATTCTCTCAAAGTCGGGACTAGCTTGCAAATAGGTGGGCTTCGTGATGATCTTACCGAAAAGCTCTACGCTTCAATTCTTCTTGGTATGCTGCGTTTTGCGCTGCCGCCATGCATTCTCGCTTCCAGCTTACGGCATTGCCTAGGATAAAACTTAAAGAGGTATATACAACATGATCAACATGATGTAAAGTTCAGGTATTCCAACAAGATATTGATCCCATTTGAGAAAATGCATAAGTAGGAAAACATCAAGATCATCAAAGATTAAAACGGTTACCTGTCATTTGAACCCTCTCAGTGAACTCTATTGATGCTCCTGTTTTACACAATTACAAATACTGGTCAAGACTAAGTTCTAACAAAACTCTCTTACAGTCCCTTCAATTCGAAGGTACACTCAACGAGATCGATTCTCCTCGATCAGCTAACGCAAAGCAGTTCAGACCACTGCACGCACCAAAAGGGACGACCTACAAACAAGCTTCTAATGTCCTTATCTCTTCTCTGATTGCTGCTTCTTGGGATAACTTCTCCAACTGTGCAGAATTCAACGAGGAATTCCCGGTCCCCTTCTGTTTTATCTCTTCGATTTGTCTCAGCTTCTTTTGGAGAGCTCTCAACTTCTTAACAGTATCATCACCTTGAACTACATGCATATCACATAACATCCATCATCAAGATCATACATTCATAATAATAAACAGCATATGAGATAAGAACCATAAGCGATGGAAGCCATACCAGCAACAACTGCGTCACCATTCTCGGGAATAGAGAGAGATTCAATTTGCTTTCCCTGAAAACAATTTCAAAGAGCTACCTAATGTCAATTTACAGTGAGAATGCTGCTCGCTTTCTGTGACAAAACACTTGCAACAAGGAACTAAGAAATCCATTTGCAATCACTAGGAATGATCTCATTTATTTTAATGCCAATACCAAAAACCTTATTTAAATGATATTTTTGTTTGTACCAAATCTGAGATAACAAATATTAAGAGAATATTTTCTAGCCATCATATACGATGCCCACCATAATGGTAGACAGCAACATGCATACCAGGTAATTTATAGACAAGAAGCTTTTAATGAATATAGTAGATTTTCTTGACAGAGGAACCCTTACAAGTTCTGTTGTTTCTTCGTTAGAAGGTGCAGCAGTTTCAACCACGTCTTTCTTTTCTTTTTGCTTCTCTCTGCGTTTCTTGTTCTTTAACGCATTTTTACTAACTTCACTGTTGAATCAAAAGCACCAAAAACCTGTTAGAAAGTGCAAAGGGAATAATACGGAATCTACACAATGACAACAAAACATACCTTGATGTGTCCTCGCCCAGCAGCTTCAAACACAACAAAAGGAAAACGTTAAAAAAGATGGTACATATGCCTGAAATCCCTTAGTGAGGTGCGTCCAACAACTAGAATTAAACAAACCAAGGGACCTTTCTACAAGTCATCACCAAGATTCCTTGGAAGAGGGAACAAGTGCACATAAGATCATGTATGACTAATTACTAAATATCATGATTACAGTACCTCTACCAAGTACTCATAGTAATGGTGACAATATGATGCAGCAGCACCTTTGGCAGTGATACAATAGCTTAATATGTATCCCATGTCATTCTAGAGTGCCCACAGATGTAGGGTTCATCTCACAAGAGAGATATATTATAACTTGGGAGGATTCTGTCAATCACTATCACATGTCCTCTTGTAGAGGATATTACTCCCAATAGAATGAAACCTAGAAAAAAATCCACGAGAAGATATATGCACCAAATTTTGAACCCTTCTAAAGGACCATGACTCCATGCAGTTTGTAACGCACTACTTGTGTTGATTATTTCCGTTAGTTTTTATATGCTGCTAACATATTGTATCCAATCATTGCTTTCAGTTTCTAATCACTACTTGTTTTATTATTTCCATTAGTTTTTATACCATACCAGCATCTTGTATTGTTGCTGATTTGATTCCATCAGTGGTTTTGAAATTTTTCAGGTGTTAACGTCTTATTGTCTTTCTTAATTTCTAGTTTTCTTTATTAATGCAAACACAAACATGCTTACCTGCGCTCGTATAGCAGCAGCTGCTTTAGCATGTGGAGCTTGATAAGCTGCAGCTTTTGATGTATTTCCAATCAAATTATTTGAAACGCCCCCTACTTTACCTGCACATGATTATTATGCCGCATGAGCTTCATTTAATATGGAAAGATAGTGTCAGAACTTCATTCCAAACCAAGATCTGAACTCTTCAAAGTTTCGTATTATATGTTATAAAGTCTGCATATACACAATCTTTACACCATGTTCGTGAACATCGTTCTAGAGCTTGACTGAATTGCTCTAAATCCAAACTACTGAGATGCAGACCTAATATCAAACATTTACAAAGCGAACCTTTCTCTGATTTCTTGATTTCTTCATTCCTCGGAGATGCTGGCTTGTCTTCATAAACTCCAATGACAGATGGTTTCCATTCTGCCTGTTATTGAGACATTATAAAATTTAAAAATCACAAGAGGCACACAAATGTTGTCACTAGATTTTACCAAGTTATGTTATTGTTACTACCAATCAGGCAAAATCTCAAATACATTCCATCTCTATCAGTCAGCATACAACACAAAGCAACCATAGCAAAACAAACATGAGCACCATCAATATAAAATGATGTCACACAAACAAGCTAAAAAGAAGGAAAAACAACAAGCGGAACCTGGTATAGCTTCTCGTATTTCTTTTCAAAATAAAGAGTGCCATCATATTTGAAAATTTTTATCCTGAAAAACATCACAATAAACTATATTCGTTTCAAACTTGTCAATCCACACCACCAAACGGAAAATGTTCACAACTTGCTTTACCCATTATCAACTTGCAAACGTGGAGCTGTTGTTGCTGTCAAGAAGTATCGTCCATCAGGTGACCATTCACTGGTTACAGCACATTCCGACCTTATGCTTCCAAGAAGCACCAATTCTGTCCTATCCCAAAATGTCTACAGAAACAATATTTAGGACACAAAAACTGCTAGAAAAAATTTGATGCTTATGCTAAGATAAATTCACCATATCTCCAGGAAGATTTCCAAATCCAGCCAAGCATATGACTATAAGGAAGGTTTCCAAATCCAGAAAAACACGTCAAGAAACACAAACAAGCATTGTAGGCACCAAAACAATCTCTGATAGAGGGGAACTATGAAAAAGATTAGGATACATCTCCCATGTGGGTTCCATCGAACAGTGTTGAAAGGCCCACTTTTGAAATTGTGGAGTACCCTACACCTATCGTCATATAGCGTTGCACATGCAGGCATAACTGCAAGGAATGAAGGATTGACAAGACATGTGGTAAAAGAATCTAAATTAAAGCTAAACAAGAGAAGCGATGGATACACCCATACACAACCAGAAATTCTTTCCCAGTTGGAGACCATTGAACATCATGCACAGGTCCCTCTTTACCTGTCAATTTTCAAATTTCTCATTTAACAGCTGACCATTCAGAAAACGAATTGAAGATTACTGACAGATGTCCTGTTAAAAAACCATCAAAACACTTACTCAGAGGCACTGAGCCTTCATGGCTACCATTGCTAGTAAGAAAGTGCAAACGTGACTCTCCATAATAACTTTGGTTTGTCTTGTCAACATCTGACTGTGCTAAAACTAAAAGTCCTGTGGATCCGCAATTCCAAAGCAAACGAGCACTAGAAGACTTATAGAAACTTCTACGGGCTGTAGATTCACCTTGAGAAACCTTCTCCCTTTCATAAATACGTACAGTTGCTGGTGAACCCTGAATTCAAGAAATTTCAGATACTTAATTGTTGCATGCAGAACCAGATATTCACCAATGTGCGAGGGGCCCTGTAAAGGAAATATATATTTTCCAGGTGGCCAAGCTGCAAGCATAGCTATTGCATGTCTGTAGACTAAGGAGAGAATTTTATAGCTCTCCAAGTATTCATGGAAGAGAGGAAGTTCGTGTGGGAGCATCACAGAAGGCCAAAATGACTCACAGGGCTGACAAGAATTATATTTTAGAATGCTCTCTTATCTTTGAGAAAATGAAATATCTTACTTAACAACTACAGTAGCTGTAATCGGACTATGAGACGAACCAAGAACAAAATATAAGCAGCTTCAGACTATCCATTATGAAAAATATATCTATATGACCATCTAACAGAAGCATCCTTGATTAGTAATTGTTACCTTCAAATCTAGTTGTTTTCCATCATACTCTAGTTGCACATAATTACTGAAATATGAAAGGGAATCTTCATACGATCAAGAATATTCCACGCAGCCTATGAAATGCATATATGATGTCACAATGGGTACAACAGTTGATCCTCCGGAAATAGAAGTGAGCAATGAACATCCAGCAAAATAGTTACACAAATTCAAATTATATGCAAGAAGAAGACAAAGAAAAAGAGACCTTCGTTTCAGGTACATAGGCAGCAATATGTGTTGCGGGACATGTGGCAAGCTGTGCAACCTGAATCCCAGGAAGGCGTAACTTATCAACAATACCCTTTGACAGATCTTGTGGATCAAAGAAATGCACTTCATTCGTGACCAAGCGACATGAAACAGTCTCATCATCACTGAACTGAATTGTAGGCCTACAATTGAATCATAATGCAATGATAATGAGTTAAAATATAGCAGTGCAGATTCGTGTAAAACAGAGCCATTTCGCATAACTTTTCATCAATCCACAGAAAATTAAAACATATGATGGAAAAAATGTAGCATCATCTGAGAATTTACAGAAATATATACTTCTTAATAACATAGAAGACAACACTTGAACTTTAGGGTAAATTTTGATACTTACTTCGAACAAAATTGACGTACAAAAGAGTTAATTAAAATCTCATTGCTTCTTCAACCTAAATTTGAAAAATTATAAAGTGATAACGAGAGCAGGGATTTTAGGTGGAAGGAGACTAAAACGGACTCCAAATTGGTATATGCAAACTTCTCCAAGCTGGAGATCAACTAATTATAAGATCACCACAACAACTTACTGAGAATTCAAGACACTCAGATCAGAATATTTGGTACAACTGTTGGGCATCATTCATCTCAGATTGAACATTTTGAAGCCATTTAATTTAAACAGGGTAGCCATAAAACCACAAATCTCAAGATGCTTCATAGCTTTCACAGATAAATGATTCAATTGCATGTTGAATGTGCATATTCAAGGAATTTGAGGATTTTTCCCAAGTTGATATAAATACTCTCAAACAAAAAAGTGCCACTCAACATGCAAAGAAAAATGTCGGCCACAAGCCATAATTTCTGCAGCAAAAATCAATCAACATGATTTGATTCATGTGAGAGTATCACTATGAACTCAACTGGTATCATAGATGAGACGTTAAAATCATTTATGGATGCTATGCTGCTCACTCTCATCAGTTTCTCCTATCTAATGAATCTGAAAATCCCAATTTCAGAAAGATGAATCCTCCTTTTAACACAAGGACAGGATCTTCTGATTTTGTGAGTTTCAGGAAATCTACAGTGATTTTTCAACCTCGATAAGCATGTCTAAGAATATGAGATACACGATAACACTATTAAATATCTCAAAATCATTATTGGTGCTTTACACATTCACAGAAGGAGATACTGGAGTTTTTTTTCCAGGAATCGCCATTGCTGCACCGCATAAGATTGTAGAAGTGCAAAAAGAAAACGCCTGAATCTTCTTTATGAAACATGAGATGGTATGAAATGAGAGATGTGACATACCAAGATGATTTGGAGAATGTTTTTTGGAATTGTTGGAAAACTGACTCCCCAGACTTGAGATTCCAGAGGCTGACATTCCTCTGTGACTGAGCGGGGGGTTCAAAAGTTTGCAAGAAAGTTCCTTTCGGTGAAAATGCTACCGCTTTCACACTCAAGGCTTCAATTGATCGGATCTCAGCACCACTCTGAGTATCGTAGATAATAACAGATTTCTCAGTTGTCACGGCCAGCATGTTCCCATCATCACTAAACACTGCCGAAACACACGGTATCCTACATAATACACACATTATGTCATGTAATTCGCACGCATGTATGAGTTCATCTACATCTACAAACCTTCTATCTAAAGGACGTGAAAAACCAATCTTTTGCAGCTGTAAATTCATTCCCTTTTGTGCCTTCTGCCGCTGCACTGGCGTATGAATACGTAGAGCCTAACAAATGATGAAAATGATCTGAAAGCACTTGCCTGTTGAAGTTGGAAGGAGGCGCACTGTCGAAAGGAGGTCCGGAGAGCAAAGACAAGCCAGTAGGCTCTTTAACTGCGCAGAAGAAAGAGCATTATCAGTTGTGTAGCTCCGACGAGATCGGATGGGGACGGGAAGAGACGGAGATCGATTACCGAAGAAGCTCAAGGTCGCCATGGCCCTGCCTGATGAGGCACCATCGCGGAAGTGGACCTATATACGTCGTGTCCATGGCTGAGTCGATGCCATGTACATCATGTGCATGCGCATGTGGGTATGCATGTGGATGTGGGCGTTCATGTGCATGTGCATGTGGGTGTGGGCATGCATGTGGATGTGGGCGCTCATGTGCATGTGCATGTGCATGTGGGCGTGCATGTGGATGTGGGCGCTCATGTGCATGTGCATGTGCATGTGGGCGTGCATTGTGGATGTGGGCGCTCATGTGCATGTGCATGTGCATGTGGGTGTGGGCGCTCATGTGCATGTGCGTATGCATGTGGATGTGGGCGTTCATGTGCATGTGC
>JBBBWG010023935.1:0-11410 GCA_037176905.1 Azolla pinnata
AATTTGCAGCTATGTTGCAGCAAACAGCGCATTTATATTACAACAAACAACTGATATAAGTTAATTTGCAAGTATGTGGCAGCAAACAACAAACATATATAGCTGAATATATATGTAGTTGTTCACGTATAGGTGAATATACAGTAATGTATACATATATAGGTGAATATGTATATATGTATGAATGTATAGATGAATATATAGTAATGTATACATATATAGGTGAATATGTATATATGTATGAATGTATAGATGAATATACATCAACGTTTTAATATACAGGTGGTGTATATGCATGTATATATGCATATATAGATAAAGATGATCTATCTTATCTCCATATACAAATGAATATGATTGTATATACTGATAAATATGTAGGTATGGTTGCTAGCTATAGAGATAAATTTGTTTGTATGTATGTATATACAGATAAATCGATGTATACAAGAGGAGACAAACAATTAAGAAGTGAAAATATCCCACATGAATACTCACAAACAGACATCTTGTATAAATAGGGAGTGATGGCTTCACTTTCTCATCCATCTAGGTTTGAATTGAAGAAACTTTCTGAAATGAAAAAGCTTTTTGAAATGAAGAAGCTTTTAAAGATATATATATGTTCTCAAATTGAGAATAAAAAGAAATATAATATATAAAGAATAAAATGAGGTTATCTTTCTTATTTTCTTATTTTAAATATTGTTTAATTTAATTTTGCGTATATACAAGCGGAAATAGATGCGCTAAATTCGCAAATATGCTCGCGTATATACGAGCGACTATACACGCGTAAACTCGCGATAAATTCGCGGTAAATTTGCAGTAAATTTGCGGTAAATTCGCAGTAAATCTCGTGGTAAGTTAGCGGTAAATTCACGGTAAAATTTGCGGTAAATTTGCGGTAAAATTTGTGGTAAATTCGCGGTAAAATTTGCGGTAAATTCGCGGTAAAATTTGCGGTAAATTCGCGGTAAATTCGCGCCAATACTCGCGGTAAATTCGCGGTAGAACTCGTGGTAAATTCGCGGTAAAACTCGCGGTATTTTGCGGAAATTTTGCGGAAAAGGACGTGGCAATGTCGCGGAGAAGCTACGGCAACGTCACAGCAAAATTTCGCGGCAAACTACATTCTGGTTTGCCGCGACTTTTTCTGAACTTCTGGAGATCATTTTTGGCGGCAAATCCCATGGCAAATTGATGAATACCTTGTAGTGAGAGATTGGTTGGTTATATATTGAAATTCTCTATTTTATATTTTAGTAGCAAGAAAACTTGGAGAAACATTCTTTAACATAGCTAGAAAATTGCCATCAATATTTAGTAATTCAAAAACATGATGATATCGTATACCCCATATCATCTGACTTAATGCAGGAGGACATGACATAGCTATGAAAATAGTTGAGCCCTAAATACTTTCGTTAAGAGATAATCATTCATGTTTTCCAATGTAATTCCTATTAAAAGGAGTACGGTAAAGAAAATGCACTTCCATCTCCTTTCTTTATTTAGAGATATTTTCCTAGGAAAAATTTGGAAAGTCAAGGTGGTTGAGCGGTTAAAGGGGCTAGATTCAAGTTTTTAGCTCTCTTGGAAAAGAGCTTTCGTTATAATCTGACTATTGACAATATTCCAATGTTTTCAAGGATGTTATATCTTTTTCTAAAAAGCTTCATTACTCTGATAAAACGTTTCCATCAGAACTTTTCAATATAGGAAATTCTCTTCTCAAAAACCATAAATCTGTATGAAGATATCTGAACGGATTGCTTGGTTATATTTTCAAATTATGTAATTTATAATTGAGTACGAACAAAACTTGCGGCAACATGCTTTCAAGTAGATGTGAAATACCATTGAGTATTCAATAATTTAAAACATCACGAGGATGATACCCCATAGCACGTGACTTCATGCAACAAAGGATGTGATAACTCTGAAAATAGTTGTGCCTCAAAAAGTTTTGCAAAGCAATAATCAATCATGTTGTGCAATATACTTGGTCGTAAACGGTGTATGCAAAAGAAAACTTTGTTTGATTTTCTTATGTTATTATAGACATGATTGCATAGCAAGGTTTTAGGAAGGTCAAGGTGGCCGAGTGGTCTAAGGCGCTAGACTCAAGTTCTAGTTCTCTTGTGAGAGCGTGGGTTCAAATCCCACTCTTGACAGTTTTCAACAGTTTTGCAAGATGTTATATCTGTTTCACACCAAAATTTCTTTATTTGTAGAATAGGTGTAGGTCGCATCTTTTTATTACAAGAACTAGGCTTGGAAAGAACTCTATATAACGAGGGCCAAAAAGCCCTACAGATAAATAGGCATTTGTGAAGAGATTGATTGGTTTTATATTGAAATTCTCTAATTCATATTTTAGTAGCAAGAAAACTTGGAGCATCATTCTTTTACATAGCTTAACAATTCCAATGAGTATTTAGTACTTCAAAAACATAATGATATATAATGCCCCATATCAGCTAACTTAATGCAGGAGGACATGCCATAGCTATGAAAATAGTTGCCCTCTAAATACTTTCGTAAAATGTTAATCATTCGTGTTGTGCAATATAATTCCTATTAAAGGGAGTGCGGTAAACAAAATGTACTTCCATCTCCTTTCTTTATTTAGAGATATTTTCTTAGGAAAAATTTGGAAAGCCAAGGTGGTTGAGCGGTAAAAGGTGTTAGATTCAAGTTTAAGTTCTCTTGAGAAAGAGTCTTGGTTAAAATTTAACTATTTACAATCTTCCAATGTTTTTGAGGATGCTAGATCTTTTTCAAAAAAACTTCATTACTCATATTAAACGTTTCCATGGGAACATTTTATTAAAAGAAATTGGCCTTTTCAAACACTATCCATCCTTATGAAGATATATGAATGGATTGCTTGGTTATTTATTCAAATTATGTAATTTAAAATTGAGTACGAACAAAACTTGTGACAACATGCTTTCAAGTAGATGTGAAGTAACCATGAGTATTCAATATTTTAAAAGATCATGATGGATGATACCCCATAACACGTGACTTCCTGCAAGAAAGGATGAGAGAGCTCTGAAAATTGTTGTGCCTCAAAAACGTTTGTAACGGAATAATCATTCATGTTGTGCAATATACTTGCTCGTAAAAGGAGTATGTTCAAGAAAACTTTGTTTGATTTTCTAAAATTATGTATAGATATTTCCTATATGAAGTTTGGAATGAGATGGCCGAGCGGTCTTAGGCACTAGACTCAAGTTCTAGGCTTTTTATGAGAGTGTGGGCTCAAACCCCACTGTTGACAATTTTCCACTATTTTGTTGGATGTTACATCTGTTTCACAGAAAAATTTCTTTATTTGTAGAACAAGTGTAGGTCGTATCTTTTCCTTACAAGAAGTGAGCTTGTACAAAATAAAAAATAATTCATATAACGTGGGATATGTGAACAAAAAACCCTACAGATAAATAGGCATATGCGAAGAGATTGGTTGGTTATATATTGAAATTCTCTATTATATATTTTAGTAGCAAGAAAACTTGAAGCAACATTCTTGAACATAGCTGGAAAATCGCCATGAGTATTTCATAATTAAAAAAACATAATGATATCGTATACCCAATATTAGCTGACTAAATGCAAGAGGACATGACATAGCTATGTAAATAGTTGCGCCCTAAATACTTTCGTAAAACGATAATCATTCATCTTGTCCAATGCAATTCCTATTAGAGGGAGTATGGTAAAGAAAATGTACTTCCATCTCCTTTCTTTATTTAGAGATTTTGTGCTAGGAAAAATTGCGAAAGTCAAGGTGGGTGAGCAGTTAAAGGGGTTAGATTCAAGTTTTAGCTCTCTTGAAAAAGAGTTTTGGTTAAAATCTGACTGTTGACAATATTCCCATGTTTTCAAGGATGTTATATCTTTTTTTTAAAAACTTCATTACAGAGATAAAAGGTTTCCATTTGAACTTTTCAGAATAGGAAATTGGCTTTTCAAAAACCATACATCTGTATGAAGATATCCGAAGGGATTGCTTGGTAATTTTTTCAAATTATGTAATTTATAATTGAGTAGGAAAAAAACTTGCGGCAACATACTTTCAAATAGATGTGAAATAACCATGAGTATTCAATAATTTAAAACATCACGAGGACGATACCCCATAGCACGTGACTTCATGCAACAAAGGATGTGATAGCTTTGAAAATAGTTCTGCCTCAAAAAGTTTTGTAAAGCAATAATCAATCATGTCGTGCAATATACTTGGTCGTAAAAGGTGTATGCTAAAGAAAACTTTGTTTGATTTTCTTAGATTATGTATAGAATTGATTTCCTACAAAAATTGTGGAAGGTCAAGGTGGCCGAGCAGTCTAAGGCGTTAGACTCAAGTTCTGGTTCTCTTATGAGAGCGTGGGTCCAGTGTTTTGCAAGATGTTATATCTTTTTTACACCAAAATTTCTTTATTCGTAGAATAGGTGTAGGTCACATCTTTTCATTACAAGAACTGGATATGGAAAAAACCCTACATATAACGAGGGATATGTGACCAAAAAGCCTTACAGATAAATAGGCATTTGTGAAGAGATTGGTTGGTTATATATTGAAATTCTCTAATTCATATTTTAGTAGCAAAAAACTTGGAGCATCATTCTTTTACATAGCTTGAAAATTCCAATGAGTATTTAGTAATTCAAAACATAATGATATGTGATGCGCCATATCAGCCGACTTAATTCCAATGAGTATTAAAATAGTTGCCCCCTAAATACTTTCGTAAAACGTTAATCATTCGTGTTGTGCAATATAATTCCTATTAAAGGGAGTGTTGTAAACAAGTTGTACTTCCATCTTCTTTCTTTATTTAGAGATATTTTCTTAGGAAAAATTTGGACAGCCAGGGTGGTTGAGCGGTAAAAGGTGTTAGATTCAAGTTTTAGTTCTCTTGAGAAAGATTCTTGGTTAAAATTTTACTTTTTACAATCTTCCAATTTTTGGAAGATAGATCTTTTTCAAAAAAACTTCATTACTCATATTAAAAGTTTCCGCCGGAACTCTTTATTGAAGGAAATTGGTTTTTTCAAAAAACCATGCATCTTTATGAAGATATATGAACGAATTGCTTGGTTATTTATTCAAATTATGTAATTTAAAATTGAGTATGAACAAAACTTGAGACAACATGCTTTCAAATAGATGTGATGTAACGATGAGTATTCAATAATTAAAAAGATCACGATGGATGATACCCCATAACCCGTGACTTCATGCAAGCAAGGGTGAGATAGCTCAAAAAATTGTTCTGGCTAAAACATTTTTGTAACGGAATAATCATCCATGTTGTGCAATATACTTGCTCGTAAAAGGAGTATGCTAAAGAAACCTTTGTTTGATTTTCTAGCATTATGTATAGATATAGTTTCCTAAATAAGTTTTGGAATAAGGCACTGGACTCAAGTTCTAGTTTTCTTATGAAACTGTGGGTTCAAACCCCACTATTGAGAATTTTCCACTATTTTATAGGATGTTACATTTGTTTCATACCAAAATTTCTTTATTCGTAGAACAAGTGTAGGTCGCATCTTTTCATTACAAGAACTCAGCTTCTAAAAAAAAAAACTCCTACATATAACAAGGGATATGTGAACAAAAAACCCTACCGATAAATAGGCATATGTGAAGAGATTTGTTGGTTATATATTGAAATTCTCTATTTTATATTTTAGTAGCAAGAAAACTTGGAGTAACATTCTTTAACATAGCTGACAAATTGTCATAAGTATTTAATAATTCAAAAACATAATGATATCGTATACCCCATATCAGCTGACTTAATGGAGGAGGACATGAGATAGCTATGAAAATATTTGCGCCCTGAATACTTTCGTAAAGAGGTAATCATTCATGTTGTCCAATATAATTCCTATTAAAGGGAGTCTGGTAAAAAAAATGTACTTCCATGTCCATTCTTTATTTAGAGATATTTTCCTAGGAAAAATTTGGAAAGTCAAGGTTGTTGAGCGGTTAAAGGGGTTAGATTCAAGTTTTAACTCTCTTGAAAAACAACCTTGGTTAAAATCTTTGACTGTTGACAATCTTCCAATGTTCTTAAGGATGTTATATCTTTTTTTGAAAAACTTTATTAACCATATAAGACGTTTCCGTCAGAAGTTTTTAGTATAGGAAATCGGCTTTTCAAAAACCATACATCTGTACGAACAAAACTTGCCGCAACATGCTTTCAAATAGATGTGAAATAACCATGAGTATTCAATAATTAAAAACATCATGATAAATGATACCCCAGAGCACGTGAGTTCATCCAACAATAGATAAGATAGCTCTAAAAATAGTTGTTCTTCAAAAACTTTTGTAAAGCAATAATAATTCATGTTCTGCAATATACTTGCTCGTAAAAGGAGTACACTTATTATTTGGTTTTGTTTCTTTATGTAAAGGTCAAGGTCAAGGTGGCTGAGCGGTCTAAGGTGCTAGACTCAAGTTTTAGTTTTCTTATAGGAGCATGTGTTCAAATCCCACTCTTGATAATTTCCCGTTGTTTTGGAAGATGTTAGATCGTTTTCATCAAATTTTGTTTCTATGTAGAACACGGTTTAGCCGAGTTTTTTAATTACTAGAAATGGGTTTGTAAAAAACCCGATATACATATAGGGACATTTCGTAATTTATATTTTAATAGCAAGAAAACCCTGAGGTACATTCTTTTAAATAGAAGGAAAATTCCCATGAGTATTTACTAATTCAAAACATAATGATATATTATACCCCATATCAGTTGACTTAATGCAAAAAGAGATGACATAGCTATGAAAATAGGTGCTCCCTAAATCTGTTTGGAGAGCGAGGCTTCAACTCTCAATGTTGAAAATTTACAAGCCTTTTTAAGTTTGTTATGTCTCTTTCACGAGCAATTTGTTATTCATAGAAAACGTTTCTGTCACATCTTCTCATTACAAGATATATGAATAGATTGATTGGTTGTTTATAGAAATTAAATAATTTATTTATTTATAGGAAGAAAACCCGTCAAAACATGTCTTCAAGTACCTGGTAGATTAACTTCAGTATTTAATAAGTCAAAACATAATGATGCCTGATACCCTATATCATCTGTATGAAGGCAAGAAGAGATGACATAGCTATCAGAATAGTTCTTCCTAGAAAACATCTATGAAACGATACTCATTCATATTTTGTATTAGAAATTTGTAATATAATTTCTATGGGTTATCAATCAAGAAGAAAAATATTGTAGTGTTGCCTTTCTAGTGTTGTGGAGTATGTTTATCTCTTTCATAAAAAATTGCTTATTCGTAGAAAAATTGTATGTCGCGTCTTTGTTATTACAACAAATGAGCTTGTTGAAAACCATACGTATGTAGTGTGATATATGAGTAGATTGATTGGTTATTTATTGAAATTGTATAATATTTATTTTAATATGAAGAAAACTTGGGGCAACATGATTTTAAATAGCTGGTAAATTACCATTTGTATTTAATAATTGGAAACATAATGATGGATAATACGGCATATTAAGTGAATAAATGCAAGAATAGATGACATAGTTATGAAGATAGATGTGCTTGGAAACCTTTTGTAAAGTGATAATCATTCATGTTGGGCAATATAATTCCGTTTAAAGGGAGTATGCTAAAGAAAACTTTGTTTTATTTCTATGCTTTAACTATGAACAATAAGATAAAGCCAAAAAATTTGGAAGGTTAAGATGGCTAAGCATTGTGTCGCATCTTTTCATTACAAGAAATGGGCTTGTATTAAACCCTACATATATATAGCGATATATGAACAGATTGATTGATTATTTATTGAAACTGTCTTATTTATATTCTAGTATGAAGAAAACTTGCCGCAACATGCTTTGAAATAGCTGGTAAATTAATGGTCATATGTAATAATTGAAAACATAATCATGGATGATACCCCATATCAGGTGAATTAATGCAACAAGAGATGACATAATTATAAAAATAGTTGTACCTAGAAGACTTTATAAACCGATAATCATTAATGTTGTGGAATTTAATTGCTCTTAACGGGAGTACGACCAGGAAATGTTTGTTCTATTTCATTGCTTCAACTAGTTCTACCTTCCAACCAAAAATCTGCAAGGTCAAGTTGGGTGAGCGGTCTAAGGTGCTAGACTCAAGTTCTAGTTATGTTGAGAGACCACGGATGTAAAATTTCACTTTGGACAGTTTGCGAGTGCAACTACATATGTTCAACAAAACTTATGCTTAGGCTTATCATGGACAATGATTTCGATATGTACCATCATTTATTGTATGAAGTAGATGTTCAACAAAATGTGTGTTGATCCAGACGTGAAGTATTTAAACAACAACATTATTTTATAGTTAAGTTAGCATTCACTTTGTTTTTTAGGATATTGGACTCGACATTGAAGAGTTTTGAGTAGGAAGCTTGATAGAAGTGGTTCCTACATATATTCGTGAATTGCAAGTGCAACTGCATACGTTCAGCAAAACTTCTCCTCATGCTTATCATGGATAATAATTTTGATATGTGCTTCATTTAAGGTATGCAGTAGAGGTTCAACAAATGTGTATTGATCAAGACGTGAAAGTATTTTGAAGACCTTAGCCCATGTCGAAAAATACAAACGTTTTCTTTGATTGTAAGTACAAAATGAGTTGACATGTTAGTAGAGAGGGGGAACAATACTCAGGTGCTCCAAATGCACTAAGACTATTAGGTGAAACCTGGAATCAACCAATATTAAAAACGTTGAAGACAGGTATAGTTAGGATCAAGGCGCACATAAAATTATCAAGAGGTTAAAACACTTTCATCAAGTATAACAAATATTATTATAATGATCAAACTCATAATAACTTATTGTTGATAATCTGCGATAAATGCACTGAAGAAGCATTCACATTTGAGTTGATCCTCATATACAAAACTGTACATTTATATAGCCATATAAGAACAGATTGTTTCAAACTTTCATAAAGCAATAATGATTCATGTTGTGCAATATAATTCCTCTTTAATTCAGTTCGGTAAGCAAAACTTTATTGGATTTGTTTGCTTTTCTAGGAATATGTTTGGAAGGTCACTAGGTCATGTGGTCTAAGGTGCTAGACTCAAAATCTAGTTCATAACGAATGTAAAACACATTTTTGTTATATATTTATTCATAGAAAACGTTTTTGTTGTATATTCTCATTACAAGAAATGGACTTGTAAAAAACCCGACATATATATAGCGAAATATGAACAAATTGATTGGTTAGTTATCGTAATTCTTTAATTTATATTTTAGTATGAAGAAAACTTTCGGCTACATGCTTTTAAACAACTAGTACATTACCATGACTATTTACTAATTGAAAACAAAATCATGGATGATACTCCATATAAAGTGAATTAATGCAAAAAGATATGACATTGCTATTAAAATAGTTGTGCCTAAAAAACTTTCAGAAAGCAATAGAAGGGAGTATGCTAAGGAAAACTTTCATAAATCATTCATGTTCTACAATATAATTCCTCTTAAAGGTGGTACGCTAAAAAACTTTGCTCGATGTCCTTACTTTAGCTAATGATATGTTCCAATTAAAATTTTGGAAAGTCAAGATGGTGGAGTTGTTTAAGGCGTTAGACTCAATTTCTAGTAGTCTTGAGAGTGGGTGGGTTCAAACCTCACTCATATTTTTCAGTTTTTCTAGAGAATGTTATATATTTTTCATCATAAATTTGTTATTATTAGAAAACTTTTTTGTTGCCCCTTCTCATGACAAGAAATGGGCTTGTAAAAAACCCTACATATATATAGTGATGTATGTCAAACGAATTGATTGGTTATTTATTGTAATTTTGTAATTTATATTTTAGTATAAAGAAAACTTCTGAGAATATGTTTTCAAATAGCTACTACATTACCATTAGTATTTACTAATTGAAAGCAAAATGATGGATGATACCCCATATGAGGTGAATTCATCCAAGAAGAGATGACATAGGTATAAAAATAGTTGTCTTGAAAAGTTTCATAATGCAATATATGGGAGTATGCTAAACAAAACTTTCATAAAGAATTCATTTGCTTCAATATAATTCCTCTTAAAGGGAGTACAGTAAGGAGAAATTTGTTCAATTCCATGAATTTATGCAAATATATAAGGTCAAGATGGCCTAGTTGTTTAAGTTGCTAAACTCCAGTTCTCTCTCAAGAGCCTAGGTTCATATCCCACTCTTGACAACTTTCCAGTGTTGTGGAGCAATATCACTTTCACTAACAATTTGCTCGACATAAGAAAAAGTTTTGTTGCATCTTTTCAATACAAGAAATGGTCTAGTAAATCACCACACAAATATAGAGATATATGAATAGATTGATTGGTTATTTAATAAAATTCAATAGTCTATATTTTAGCTTCTACATCAGCATGAATATTTAATAACTGAAAATATAATGATACATGATACCCAACATCATATGCATTAATGCAAGAAGACATGACATTGCTATTAAAATACTTGTTCTCGAAGACTTTTATAAAGCGATAATCATTCATGGTGTGCAATATAATTTTTCTTAAAGAGAGTTAGCTAAAGAAACCATTGTTTGATATCCTTGCTTTATCGAAAGATATGTTCAAACAAATGAGTTGACATGTTAATAGAGAGCAATACTCAGGAGCTGCAAGTGCATTAAGACTAATAGGTGAAACTTGATATCAACCAATATTTAAAACATTGAATACAAGTATAGTCAAGATTAGGGTACACAAATTTATCAAGAGGTTAAAACAGTTTACTCAAGTAAAACAAATATCATTATAATGATGAAACTCATAGTAACTTATTGTTGATAATCTACAATACATGCATTCAAGGAAGCATTCACATTTGATTTGATCGTGATAAATACTAAGGCCGTACATGCCATTAAATCAACAAGTTTATGTTTCTTTTTATTTTCTAATCTAACAACTTGGCATTTCGTTGTCAATGTGGCAGGCGGAGTTCGTTAGAGGTGATCCTGATAAACCACAAGCCACATGTGCCAAGTCAACAAATTTTGCGAGCCACCACGTTGCAAGGGAATTTCTACTAGGACTCAATTAATGATCCAACACGTATAACTCCAGCATCAACACGCGACAAAGCAGAGACGCATAATCTTACTGATTATTAATTATCATTTCATAAAGATGAATAAAGTCTACTCCAGTATGTGATAGAATGGGCGTGCATAATCGGTAAACAATTGACAATCATCATCTAGCAATCGGTAACCAACATAGGGATTGGAGAGTGGAGACTACATACTACCAATGGTGTCCATCATCATCATGGTGGTGGTGGTTACTATTAGGTGGTGGTTGTACACGAGGAGGGATTCGAACAACG
>JBBBWG010023946.1:0-11401 GCA_037176905.1 Azolla pinnata
TCTCCTCTCTCTCTCTCTCTCTCTCTCTCTCTCTCTCTCTCTCTCTCTCTCTCTGGCTCTCTCTCTCTCTCTCTGTCTCTCTCTATCTAGCACATGCCCTTGTGTAATTGAAAAAGCACCCGATCCTCGCTTGCCATAGCTTCTTCTTTTTTGGCTGGCTGAATGCTGCAGGCTCAGCACGACGCTGCAGAGATGAGATGAACAGGATGATATGAAGAAGCCGGGCATGAATGGGCAGAATCTGATGCTGCTGGTGGGGACGATACTGCAGCTACTAGTGCTGCTCCAACATAAGGGCATTGTTGGGGGGCAGCAGCTGCCGAAAGCGGAATCTGGCGGGCCACTAGCGGCGGCGGCGGCGGCGGCGGCAGTTAGCGGGCCCTCAAACAGCAGCAGCAACATGTCGGAGATGGAGGCGTGCTTGGACGCGATGATATCGTTCCTGGGGTGCATCATAGAGAAGCAGCCGGAGGAGGAGGAGGAGGAGGAGGAGGATCGGGGGCGCGGCGGGGGGCGTAGTAGCACGAACGCGAGCAGCGGATCGGGCCCCGCTCCGTCATACGGGCATGAGGAGAAGAGCCGCACAAGCCGTCGCAATGATCGGGGAACAAGCCGCCGCAATGATCGGGGAACAAGCCGCCGCAATCATCGAGGAACAAGCCGCCGCAATCATCGGGGAACAAGCCGTCGCAATCATCGGGGAACAAGCCGCCGCAATCATCGGGGAACAAGCCGCCGCAATCATCGGGGAACAAGCCGTCGTCAGAACGGCGGCGGCGATGAGCGACGGCGACAGGAGCGGCTCTACTCGTGGCTCGTGGAGAATGATGATAAGAGGAAGGAGGAGGCGGCGTGCTGCGGCGCGGTGGCCGCGATGCGCCCCTCGTGCTTCGTGCCCGCGATGGCGGTGCTGCGGCGGCGCAGCCCCCCCGCGGCGTTCCAAGCCGCCCTCGATGTCCCCGCGCACTGTTCGCTCGCCAACGCCTCCTCCCCCGCGCCGCCGCCCATGCCATCACCACCATTCCCACCTCCTCCTCCTCCTCCTCCTCCTTAAAATCATCATATCACGTTAAATGGTGTCCCATCTGTGACGGAGTTGCGCAATTCAGAGCTATTCTAATCTCTCTCTCTCTCTCTCTCTCTATATATATATATATATGTACATGCCATTTGCAACAATCTTGTTCCCTCCTTTTTTTTGCCATTTTTTTTTTCTTTCTGCATTTTCAACATCTCCACTGATGCCATTGGTCTCGCATTTTTATATGGAGTGTGAGTATCATTTCAGAAGTGAATATAAGAGTAGAATTTAGTGGATGCATGTCAAGCTGGCGGGGTGGTGCAATCCGTGGTGATTCATCTCTAATTCTTACTCGAGCGGAAGTTTTTTTGGGGTTGGGATGATCAACTCACTCACTCTCAAGGAATCTGGTCACAGCTTTTACATTATTATGTTTGCTCCACATGCAGTTAATTGTGGCCACATTATGCGCGGCCCATTCTACACAATTCACACACACAGGCTGCTGATCAAAGATATACACTCAGGAGGGGCATTTCATGAACTACGACTTCACCTTTTCAAAACGTTCTTTTTTACAAAAGGCCGCTCCATGCCATGGTGCCCACATCATGCAGCAGGGCAGATTTGAGGCCACTCTATGATATAATTTTACACAGGCAGCTCATCAAGGATAGAAAATCAGGAGGGGCATTTCATATACTACGCCTTTACCTATCAAAACTTTTACGAAAGGCCGCCGTCATGATCATGCATTTCCCAATATTCTAATTTTGCAGCTTCAGAGAATTCGGAATCCAAATCAGATTGACATATATACAATCCGAATTCGAATCGATTCTTTAGTTCTCGAGATTAGGGTATAATTGCGCTTTTGAACGACGGCGCGGAACAAGAAATGATTTTAGTAAAGAATAGGATCAAGCATACGCGCCCTTCTTTCGGGGGTGGGGGAGGGGGCGGGCATCCTTATATGCATAATAATATGCATATAGTGGGTGTACTGAGTGCCCCAATAAGTTGGGAAAGAATGGGGCCCTCTCCACAATAGCTCCAAGCATGAGATTCTTCGACACTACACGTAAAACAAAACACTAAAGAACATCAGTTATACACGCATCGGCGCACACACAACAGAGATGAGTGTGTAACAAACAAAGATGGTGGGTGGCTAGAGCTGTCCGGCATAAGATCACACACAAGGTGGTTCTTGCATAAATTAGTCTTTTTACTTACTTACCTCGGAGATCTGGCGTCGAAGCTGATAAGAACCAAACTTTTGAGTAGCGCCATAGCTAGGCCTTTGAAATTTGGATCGAAGTGCCCAATTCCTCCAAACTAGTAGGGATATAGTTCCCTCCATATCTTCTTCTTATCTAATATCTTCACCATCGTCTATCTTTCCATGCAAACAAAGTATAAGAACGGAGGTGGCCTTGAAAAAAGGACCCAAGAGACAGGGAGAGCAAGCTGGAAAGGAGAGAGATGGCAATGAAGATTTCCTCCTCCTCCAAGCTTCTCTCCCGACTCTTCTTCTTCACACACCCATCACCTCCACTTCCTCCTCTCAAGCTGTCCCATTACTCATCATCATCATCCATCAGATCTCGACCCCACCGTCCTCCTTACCCTTCCTCTCTACGGGCGTTCTCTCATTTCTTGCCAGCTCCGGGCCGTATGTTCGCACCATCCCTGCGACGCATCGACCCTTGGCAGAATCCGAAGCTCCCCCAACGGCTCCTGTATCCGCCGGATGAATCTTCCATCTTCCCAATGCTTCGAGAGCAAGTCCTCGACACCACCAGCACTGACAGCCATCAGTACGCTGATCACGACGCCATTGATGGGCCTGACACAACTGAAGTGCTCGCGATGCAACATGTGTGCCGCCTCCTCCGGCTCGTCCAAGTCGAGAGCATCAAAGAGAAGCTGAAGATGGAGACAGAGGAGACCATGCATTATACCGACTTCCTCCGGCTGTGCAGAACCGCTCTGGGTGCACCGTCGTCCACAAAAGATGCCAAGTACATTGCAAAAGCTCTCGATGATGCTGGAGTCGTGCTCATTTTCCAGGATGTGGTCTACCTCAGGCCCAACAAGGTATTATAATAGCCAATCACAAGCTGTGGATGTGTTGCTTGAATGTGTGCCCTGCCAAGAACTTTGTCGATCTGAGCACAGGTTGCTCGACTCGTCGCGGATATCATACCCAAACCTGGTCCACCTCGAGCTGAGCTTCTTCGAGAGGTCTCCCTCCTGGAAGAAGAAAAGAAACGAATAGATCAGTTAGCTGACAAGCATTCTCGAAGAGTCCTGTGGTATGGATTGGGGTACTTCGGCATGCAAACAGCTGTCATCTTCAGGCTCACGTTTTGGGAGCTCTCTTGGGATGTCATGGAACCGATCGCATACTTTGCAACAACTTTCAATCTGCTGATCGGATATGCCTTCTTCATGGCTACCTCCAGAGAACCAAATTATCAAGATATCGGGAGGGCTCTGTTTTCATTCAAACAACAGAAGCTGATGAAGAAGCAAAACTTTGATGCCGACCGATTTTCCGAGCTCCAGAAGCAATGCCGTCACGCTCACTTCCATCCCCACTGATCTGCACAAAACAAACAATGCAGAAAATCCCGGCATATATTAACCAAACTCTGGATATTTTGTATAAAATAGTTGAACCGCTGTTTGGAAAGAATAATATACTTGTAACAAAATGGTTTTGCTCTAGCCATTATTTGGCCTTTTTGTAGGTATATACTGTATTGCTTAGAACAAGTTCGATCCTAGGTATGACATGACATTGAAACACCTCCTTTTCTTTCCTTCCAAAAGGAGTTGGAAACATATTCATCAGCTTTAAGGTGGGTAGGATCGTGAACTATTTTGTTCCTCGAGCACATGCACGAGGGTTCCATCACAGTATAATAAAAAGTTCTTCTTTTGGCACCACACTCGGAGCATTACCTCAAGGCAGAAGCATCCTTGTTCCATACGCTTAAAAATGCTCATGAAATGTAGACATGTTGCAAATGGCATAAGCTTGTAATCTTTCCGATATCCACTTACGATCATCATCTTCGAACAAGTTGAGGTCAATACTTCCATTCCCAAGTATTGCGGTTATCGGCTCTGAAAGATAGGTGAAAAAATCACATGTTTAGAATCATTGCCTATACTTTCAAGACAAGGATAGAATGGGGCATGTATACTTCGATGCTAGAATATGAACTATTCGATTTACATCAGAAAATATCAAGCAAAATACAAATCATACCTCCGATGTAAGGTGCTGAAGGTTTCTGTAATGTAATCAATGATGGCTTGCGATTCCCCATTTTTCTTATATCATTCCCTTTAATACCATCATCACAACAGTAGAAATTCTCCTATAGAGATATGGAAACGCTTGTCCAATTGTGTACCATAAATGGTCCTCCTGGACCATACCCATTAACTTATGAAACACTTGGACTACGGACGTAAGACTGTTAGATAAAGTACATAAAGTATAGGAATAGTCATTGCTTTCATGACTTAATAACATCAGTGTGAAACCCAGAGCCCAAAAGACGAAGTTGACGAGCTTTGTCAGAGAAATGACTCCAAAACCAATCTAGAGATTGTCAATCCAACAATCAAATCGACAACTTGATCAAGGCCTGACTTAAAATCCAATTATCCACTGACTGTATTCCGAATTAAACTCTCATTTAATCAAACAATAGTATCCCTTATCTTCTGTTCATACCCTCAGATCTACAGAGATATATTTCTCAATTTTTCATTAGTGTCTCTTCTTTGTTGAAAACATGCATGCATAACATGCAGTAATGGCACAACAATAACATAAAAAAAACTCTGTTTTCTTGCTTTGCATACACAGAGTGAGCGTGTGTACAAAAATGGTTAGAATAGATGATAATCCAACCCTCTTGTTTCTCATCACCAAAAGCCGTCACGATTGCGGGACTAGAATTTTGCTTTTCCCCTCGAGCACCAAGGTTCTCCTTTCCTTTTTGAAGCACTCCATGTGAAGCTCAATACTAAAGCAAAGACCGCAAGAATAACATATTCTTTAGAAATATGACAGGAAACTGATCCAACCACTGATACACATGCACGACTCAAAGGTAAATGTGTATACAGACCTCAGACATCTCCCTTTCATAGAGTCGGTAGCAGCTGAAACACTCAACACTTTGGCTTCAGCTTCAAGGCAATCACCGACGAGTGCAGGTTCTTTGAATCTCAATGTCTGGGAGGCAATGTAGGCACCTGGCTGGTGCCAAGAACAGCCCAAAAACCGCAAAAAATAAAATTGAGAAGGAAAGAAGGTTGATCCAACCCATACATTCACATCATTCATCCGGCAACTGATTCAAATCACTTGGGCATACATTCATCCATCATTTCTACTAGCTGCTCATATGTCTGAACGAATGCGCACATCCAGCAACCGACTCACATCACTTGACATACATTCATCCATCAATTCTGCTAGCCGTTCACTCGTATGTCTGACCAAACATACACATACCTATGTGGTGACATACATACACACGACGTAACAACATAGCACAACATAACATAACTGAGCCAAGCCAAGCCTCGCCTGGCATAGCATCACATGACATACATAGCATAACATAGCTTCACATCACAGAGCACATCATAGCATCACTGTCACATAGCAGAGCGTCGCCGTCGCATAGCATGGAATAGCATCACATCAGATGACACCTGCCCCATAGAAATGCATCAGCACACATCCCTGCATCCATCCTTACATCCATTCGGCGTCGGCACGCATGAATGGATGCACATTCTCGGATGGACACACATACACCTACCATGTTTGCAAGCAATCGATGCGTTTTTGCAAGAAATGGGTGGAGAAGAAGGCATCCTTACGAAGCGAGCGGCGATGAGGGCAGGGAAGAGGGAGGCGGAGAGCATGCCATGGACGACGCAGGAGGCAAAGCCATGGGAAGCGGCGAGCGAGGGCGACGTGTGGATGGGGTTGGAGTCTCCCGAGACGAGGGCAAACGAATCCACATCCTCTTGCCGGAACCTGTGTTCGATCCTAAACACCTCAGCTACGGTAGCAGAAGAAGCGCCGAGAGAGGAGGAAGAAGATGCGGAAGATCGTGAGCGGAGGAAGGGAAGAGCGGGCGATGGCCAGCTGCATCTTCGCGCTGCCATAGCTCTGCTGCATTTCTGAGATGCAGAAGAAGGGATTCGAACTTGGGCCACAGAACCTTCGTTTCCTTTTGAAAACTGAACAATTCCAATTTTCTTCATGTAAACAAACAGATGATTTTTTACAGAACAGGGCGTGAAGAGAGAACAGGAATCTTCTTCCCTGACAGATCCATGAACAGGAATCTTCTTCCCTGACAGATCCATGAACAGGAATCTTCTTCTTGTCAGATCATAGAAGGGCATGAAGGGGGAATCTTCTTCTTGTCGAATCATATGAGGGCATGAAGGGGGGAATCTTCTTCCCGACAGTTTACGGCACACATACGTCGGCAAGAATCTGTTATACAAGGCTCGAGCTCAGTTGTTGCAAACCCCGAATGGGCTCGCAGGGTCGAGGAACTGGCCCTGAAGGAAAGTCAGTGCGAAGGCCTGGTAATTGTAGGCGTGCGTGAAGTGGAAACCGTCCCAGTTGAGGTACGTGCTGGGGTCTCGGCACACGTAGGAGCCTGCACCGCAGAACTGGAGCAGGTCGAAGTTGTTGGGCGACCCGGGCCCCGCACCACAGCACGCATCCAACGTGTCGAAGAAGCCTAGTCAATCAAAACAGAGGACATTAGCTAGCTCTACGAAGCTATCAAACTCGAAGCGCGGTATGTGTGCATACTCTGGTAGCCCTATACCGTATTTGAAGCTGTGCTCGAGAAAGTACTCGTGTACGCCGTAGTAGTCGAAATATGTGAATTTCGCCCCTGGATACGTTTCTCGCAGGTGCGACACCAGCTCGAGCACCTGCGTGGCATGGTCAAAGCTGATGGCGTTGTACTCCACGAGGCAGCCATACTTGTCCTTGGTGCCGTTACGAGTAGCTAGGACAGGTGGCAGGCAGCCGAATGGTGTCACTGTGATGACTAGGAACTTTCTAGCACCCGTCGCATAGAGAAGCTGACAGAAACGGAGGATGGTCGGACGAGAACAACAGCAGCAGCAGTTAGCAACAACATTCATGAGATAGATACAAGCAGAGATCGAACACTATACTTCGATGGCATCGCGAATTTTCCGAGCCACCAGGGGAACCAGGTTTTGCTCGATGTATTCGGGGCTCTTGCCAGCGACGATGGCCGCCAAATAGTCGTTGCCTCCGATCTCCACCACGTATAGCCCTTCGTGGAATGCAAGCAAAGCAGGCTTTCCTGATGGAAATTTTGGTTTCATTTCAAGGCAATGACAGAGCCGTGGCCAAATTTGCCCATGCATTCCGACATTTTCTTTTTACCTGGGATAAATTTTCCAGGGCTCGATTCCACTGCGGCTTTAACTCCCAGATGCCAAGAGAGCTGCTCGTCGAGCGAGACGTTGGTCGTCGTGAAGATGCCCATGCTATTCAAGAACGAGACCGGGAGCGCGGGAGCTCCCGCGTACGCGTAGTCGATGCCATGCGTGAAGTCGGCATACTCGTCCAAATACGGGCGTATGAGGCGGAGCCCCAACCACGTCGCTAGCTCCCCGTACCGATCAATACGCATACATTCATGCATTCATACATTCATACATTCAAACATACATACACCAATGCATGCATACATAGACAACCCCCACACATGCATACATCCACACAGACAAATACGTACGTATACGGCGTACGTATGTGCGTGCGTGCGTACATGGTATACGTATACGTATACGTACAGAGGTAGTCGAGAAGGAGGAGGCCGTCAGAGAAGCGGCAGAAGCCATGGCCCGGGAAGGTCTCGCCGTAGGGCAGCGACCGCGTCCTGTTGCAGAAGGCGATGGCGGCTGGATCCTGCGACCTCGCGCAGTTCCCTGTGTCCGACAGAGAGTTTCCGAAGGCGAATATCGCCGCCGGTGCTGCCCCGCAGCCTGCTACTGCTGCTGCTTCTGCTGCACCCCACGCATACATCATGCCACATGTCGTTGTAACAGCCACAAGCAGGAATGCCGCCGTGCGCTGCGCTGATCCCCTGGAATTCTCCATGGCCGGATCTTTTCTTGCAGTTTGAAGAGATCGGGTCGGGATATATGCGCCCCACAGAGCAACCAGGCGGCTCTATTTAAGCTGTATGCGCTGGATGGAGTGTGAGGGGAAATGCTGTGTTTGGGTGAGCAGACAAGTAAGCGTTTGGTGTGCTTGCACATCAGCTTTGGTTTGTTGCATTTCCTTTTTGCTTGTCCGCGGCGCATGATGTTGAAAGCTGATGGGTTTACGGGCAGCCTGAAGACGACAAGAGATTCGGAGCATTGAATGGATGGCAGATTCCGTGTAAACTGCCCCACCCGTTTTGCTGGAGGAGAATGTTTGTGCAGGACATCCGTTCCAAATCTGGATGTTGTGTGGATCAGATATGAATAGGGCGACAAGGCGAAGCTTATGAGAAAAATGAGAGCATCGATGTCCAGAAGCACTCCTTGTAAACTGCAAAAGAGAAATTCGGTTTTGATGGGTGAAATTATTCATTCCTGCATTTGTACACATAGGCCATTGTGATGGGTGAATTAATTGGCTGAGAATCCTTATCTATTCTTGTGTTTATATATTCTTTAGATATTGATTGGACTGCGTGATTTCTCACCAGTGAGTGGCTGTCAAATAGTTGCCATGTTCCTTGTGTCTAGCCATTCAGAGTACCAAGCAACTGGATCGTAAAACCTCGGCCACTTGCATGGTAAACGGAGGTTTGTCGAAGAATTCAAAATTCAATGTATGTATCTTTGATCTCTTAGAATCATGATGATGTTAACTTGTTTGTTGTACAATATATTTGTCGGGAAATGTTTGTTCACTTGCTTACCTAACTCTTGTGTAGAGAAGCACATGAAGCTATCTGTATCTCATAATCCCCTAGCCTTTTTGGCTTGATTGGTGCGCATGCCCACAATGAAGATGGGGTTAGCACGTCAGGTGTAGGGTGCCTGTGTTAAGTCATGAAGGTCGATGGGTGATCGATCCAGTTACATTCAATTTTATACCTTGGTTTTGTACTTTCAATTTCTGTCTTACTGTATATTGTTTAGATTCATTGTCGTTTGTTTGTCACACAACTTGTTAGTAAAAGAAGAAAAGAGATTCTGCTCCATTTCTTTGTTTCGGAGACGGACACACAGAGGTTCAAATTACAAAGAGGTGCATGTCCTCTTTGTAATTTGAACCTCTGAAAGCAGCAATACTAGGAACAAGATGAAAAGTTTTGATCTAGATCAGGGGTTTTTTACAAAACAAATATTTTGCCTACCAAAATCCACCACTGTGAGCAAAAGGGTGATGGCGTCTCTATGTAAAAGAGGGTGAAATCGTGTCGTTTTTACATTTCTTGAAAAGCAAGTCAAATATGTTTCTTTCCAACCATTAGACACAGACCTGTAAGGTATTGTTTTAATAAAGTAGCTAGGGGAATCACAAATATTGAGAAGTTTGATGGGAACTAACCACCACCCATGGAAGTTCTATACTTGATATGCATGAGCCTCTAGGCGTACATATCATAGATAACAGGTAATTAGGTACATTTTTGTTATCATTATCGTATTATGTTACGTCGCTCGCTAGTACAGTGCCACTAGGTTTTTAAGATTATGACGCTAATTTATTTTCCAAAACTTGCTCGCATCAATATGGTCTAGAATTTGTGTAACTAATGCCGTGTCTGAGATTAGCATTACCAGTTATAACTAACTATCCAGCACAGAAATTCGCATGAATTCTACGCATCATCTCAATCAAATGCACGGATTGAGGAGATCGGATCAGGATTTGTGCTGGTGGAAAGAAAGGTGCCGAATCTGTATTCCATCCACTCAAGCTGTGGGTATTGGATTGAGTGCTGGGAATTGATGATGAGTCTCATTCTGTGCTGGGTACTCATAACTACCGCTTCACTTCTCAGCTTGGAAGCGATCGGCCCTTCTTGCACAACAGTTTTCTTTGGTTTTTGGATGCAAGCTTCCTCCTAAACAGAATGATGATGTACAAGACCTCGTAGTTGCAGCACGAAGAAGATGATTCAGAGCGCGAATTATATATAGGAGCAGATCTGGTGAAGGAATTTGTAAAATCTCGCCATAGGTTCTACATATACGTAGAAAAGGTGGTGTTGGGGTTGCTTGCAACAATGCACACAGATAAACAGCGAAACAAAACTTTGTTTGGGTGCTGTAACATATCGCCCAATGACTTGCTGCTATCCATTCTTGCAGCATGCTGGTTTAGGGATAAGGTCGGAGAAATTGAAAGATTCCTCTCTCGACTGTCGAGGGTGGTTGTCAAAGAAATGGTCACCATATGATTACTAAGCAGATGGAGGATCATGCGAACCTTGATCGATCGATCGATCGAATCGACTTGGAACAAGCTTTTGCAGAGAACCAACAACTTCATGATGTTTTTAGCAGTGTTAGGGGGGCAGGCATTGGGCTCCTGGGGGTTCACCAAGAGGATATGAATGCGCGGCGGATGCAGCGGTAGCATAGATGTTAGCCATGCAGACATAAGCGGGAGCATGGAGCTCGTCGAGCTCCATCGCATGCTCGAAGGCGAGCCGCCCGAGCTCCAAATCTCCGCATCTTTGAGAGGCAGCCAACAGGGACAGCCAGGGCGGCAGGGAATCGGGCGCAGGGATCGTCGCGATCGCTTCGGCGACCGCATCGAGACGCCCGGCGCGTCCCAGGAGATCGAGCAGGCACGTCCGGTGCTCCGACGCGGGGACGATGCCGCAGCGCGTGTGCATGAGCGCGAAGCACGTGCGGGCGTCGTCGAGCATGCCAGAGTGGTCGAACGCCTTGAGAAGCGCGAGCAACGTTGCGGAGTCCGGCATGGAGCCGCGGGCGAGCATCTCGCCGAACAGATCGGCGGCGGCCGCGGCGTCGCCGAGCTGCGCATACGATGCCGTCAACGTGCTCCACGAGACGGCGTCGTGCAGTCGGAGCTGGTCAAACACGCGGCGCGCCCGGCCAGGTGCCCCGCACTTTGCATACATGTCGATGAGTGCATTGGCGACGACGAGGTTGTCTGTGGGCCTCGCACTTGCGAATATCTCGGCGCGGATCTCCTCGCCTTTGCCGAGCGCCCCGGCGCCGGCGGCCGCTTTCAGACACGGCACGAGCGCGGCGGTGCCCGCCGCGACGCCGTCGGCCCGCATCCTGTCGAAGTAGGCGAGC
>JBBBWG010023968.1:0-11392 GCA_037176905.1 Azolla pinnata
CGCCATCGCCATCGCCATCGCCATCGCCATCGCCATCGCCATCGCCATCGCCATCGCCATCGCCATCGCCATCGCCAATCGCCAATCGCCAATCGCCAATCGCCAATCGCCAATCGCCAATCGCCAATCGCCATCGCCATCGCCAATCGCCAATCGCCAATCGCCAATCGCCATGCAGTACAGGCATCTGGGCCGCACCGGGCTGAAGGTGAGCGTGCTCTCGTATGGCGCGTGGGTGAGCTTCGGCAACCAGATCGACGTTCCCGCGGCCAAGGTCCTGATGGCCAAGTGCAGGGAGTTCGGGGTGAACTTCTTCGACAACGCGGAGGTGTATGCGAGCGGCAAGGCGGAGGAGATCATGGGCCAAGCCATCAAGGAGCTCGGGTGGAAGAGATCGGATCTGGTTCTCTCCACCAAGGTCTTCTGGGGCGGGCAGGGCCCCAATGATGTGGGCCTCTCTCGCAAGCACATCATCGAGGCTGCTCAAGCTTGCCTCAAGCGCCTGCAAACCGACTACGTCGATGTCATCTTCTGCCACCGCCCCGATTCCAGCACGCCCATCGAAGAGACCGTTCGCGCCATGAACTTCGTCCTCGACAAAGGATGGGCCTTCTACTGGGGCACCAGCGAATGGGACGCTCAGCAGATCACCGAAGCCTGCGAGGTCGCTGCTCGCTTGAACCTCATCGGCCCCTCCGTCGAGCAGCCCCAGTATAACTTGCTCACTCGCGACCGGGTACGGTGCTTCCTTTCCCTTCCTGCTTGTGCCTATGCTTCTTTGGATCTCACGTTTGTGTTTTATTTCCTCGCGGCCAAATCCCATGGTGTGCTTGAAGCTGAGGAAGCTCTTTGTGCGTTTCTTTGGGTGCAAATAAATCCATGGCTTGTGTTTGAAGCTGAGGAAGCTCTTTGTGTGTTTCCTTGGGTGCAAATAAATCCACGGCTTGTGTTTGAAGCTGAGGAAGCTCTTTGTGTGTTTCCTTGGGTGCAAATCCACCCACGGCTTGTGTTTGAAGCTGAGGAAGCCCTTTGTGCGTTTCTTGGGTGCAAATCCACGGCTTGTGTTTGAAGCTGAGGACGCTCTTTGTGTGTCTCCTTGGGTGCAAATCCATGGTGTGTTTGAAGCTGAGGAAGCTCTTCGTGCTTTTCCTTTGTGCAAATTCATGGCGTATTTGAAGCTGAGGAAGCTCTTTGTGCGTTTCTTTGGGTGCAAATAAATCTATGGCTCGTGTTTGAAGCTGAGGAAGCTCTTTGTGTGTTTCCTTGGGTGCAAATCCACGGCTTGTGTTTGAAGCTGAGGAAGCCCTTTATGTGTTTCTTGGGTGCAAATCCACGGCTTGTGTTTGAAGCTGAGGACGCTCTTTGTGCGTCTCCTTGGGTGCAAATCCATGGTGTGTTTGAAGCTGAGGAAGCTCTTCGTGCTTTTCCTTTGTGCAAATTCATGGCATGTTTGAAGCCGAGGAAAAGCTTTCTATTCGTCTCCTCGGTGCATATCCATGGTGTGTTTGAAACTGAGGAAGCTCTTTGTGCTTTTCCTTGGGGAAAGTCCATGGTGTGTTTGAAGCCAAGGAAGCTCTTTGTGCATTTCCTTAGCACAAATCCATGGCGTGTTTGAAGGTGAGCAAGCTCTTTGAGCGTTTCCTTGGTGCAAATCCATGGTATGTTTTGAGGGTGAGGAAACTCGTAGTACGTGTTCGTGGCAGTTCCCTTTGTGATCTTTCTTATTTCGCCGTGTGCATGTGGGCTATTCATTCGCCTAGTTTACCATGTGGTGTCAAGACCAGTGTGCTGGATTTACTGTAGGGTCAAATCCATGGCGTGTTTGAAGGTGAGCAAGCTCTTTGAGCGTTTCCTTGGTGCAAATCCATGGTATGTTTTGAGGGTGAGGAAACTCGTAGTACGTGTTCGTGGCAGTTCCCTTTGTGATCTTTCTTATTTCGCCGTGTGCATGTGGGCTATTCATTCGCGTAGTTTACCGTGTGGTGTCAAGACCAGTGTGCTGGATTTACTGTAGGGTCAATGTCTAGACTGACATGTGGTAATCTATGTCCAAATACAATATTGGCTCAAACCATAACCGAGAAATACAGCCCCTATGGTCAGGATATAGTCTTTTAGGATAGCTAGTTCTATTTTACCACAAAGATCTAAACGATAATAATCCGCTTTTCTCAAAGATCATAAGGTAATTGGTGACTTCAGATATCAGAGATATCCGCAGCCATCTGTTTGCTCCTTAAAATCATTCTGGGATAATCGGTCAAGTCCAGACATGACCCTCCAATGAAATCTAGGAGACAGGCCTACATGTACCACATAACCTTAGATTGTAGTTATTCGGAGCAATGAAACCTAGACGCAGAGTATTATATAATCATGTCTATGTTCCGGATCGTGACAGCTGGAGTATGCATGCATGATTAGTCGAAAGATATTTGAAAATGATGTAATAATCTCTGCAGGTAGAAGTGGAGTACGAACCCCTGTATAAGAAGTACGGCTTGGGGTTGACCATTTGGAGCCCTCTTGGCTCTGGAGTTCTTACTGGAAAGTATACAAAGTCAACCATTCCTCCTGACAGCCGGTTCGCATTAGAAAACTACAAGGTACACCCTCTTCAGTTTCCTCACATGTACATGCTGCATATGCAAATGGAAAACCCTTTTTTTTTTAAGGGGACAAAGTACTCTAGACATTCACTACAATCTATATTCTCGTATGCTGATCACCTTGATTACCATTATACCCCGGACTTAGCTAGGCATTGTTCGAATTGATGGAGTGCGTTTGTACTTTTGTAGAAGCATTTGGAGTGAATAATAACAGCTTGTTATTTCTCAATATTTTTGTAGAACCTCGCCAGCAGGAAGCTCGTCGATGATATCTTAGACAAGGTAGAGAAATTAAAACCCATTGCCAAATCACTGGACGTGTCCTTGGCTCAGCTTGCAATCGCTTGGTGCATTCTCAACCCTAATGTTAGCACAGTCATCACAGGTGCAAGCAAGGAGCACCAGGTACGTCACCAAAATCGCATCCTCTTGGTTCTCGACTTAGTTCTAGCTTCCTTTTTGGGCACAAGCCTTCTTGTTTTAGAATTGGTGTGTGAAAAAGAGCTTCTTTTGCAGGTGATTGAAAATATGAAGGCGCTAGATGTGGTTCAGTTATTGACTCCAGAAATTGTCGAGAAAATTGAAAATGTTATGCAGAGCAAGCCAAAAAAACCTGAGACCTTCCGATAGGGTGGGCTGGTACTAGTCACACCAAAATAAAAAACTATTGTTCCACTCATCTCATTGTACAATAATACTTCGGTGCTATATGCATACGTGATACGTGCGCTGTATCACAAAAGAGATTGATCTGGGACATTGACAGATTGTGGCTTTCATCTAGTATCAGGCAAAGGATTGTAGGTAGAATTACGAATTACTTTCAGCATTATTAGGCATTTGAAATGATCTGCTCTCTCAATAAAAGTACCTTGTTGCAGTCTGACAGAGTAAATATGATTAACAATAAGCCCGCTAAGGCAAGCCAATCATGAAGACTTGCATTCTGTGTTTCAGTTTGTTGCATCTCTTTTACTCTTGTAATTGGACGTATAATCTCTCGCATATAAATTGAGATTGTAAGTATTTGAGACTTAACCCAAAAGGTATGAAGAAGTAAAAATAGATTCTTTTCTTGAGTTGGCCGGAAGATCTTCATGTGAGCTCTTGACTGTTGATTGGGAAGTTGTTTTTCTTGTTAATACTACTTTGAGAAGCTCATATTTTCGTCAGAGATATACGCACAAAACATGGACAGAGAGCTTGGTATATCCAGCATTTACGTTTGGGCTTCAAGTGTTAAAACATTCTGAACTTAAAACGCAAGCTTTCGAGCTCCTATTGCGTTACTTTTTTGAGTGTTGCAGCGATTCAGACCTCGTCTGATTCTCTTTCAGCATGCTTCTCACTGACTAGATGTTTTGTGATTGATTGTTTTACTTCATCTTCAAACTGCGGAGATACATCTTGTGCGCTTTTGCAAACAGTGTTTGAAGCAAACTTTGGTTGGTTAAACCGACCGATTTTTTGGACAGGTACTAATCCCCTACCCAACACAAATCATGATCCAAGAAAAGGAAATGGAAAGTTCAAAGAAATGCAATTGATGTGCATTGATGCACAGGTGCCAGCTTGACAATCTTTCTAGCAATCCTGATTGCAGCGTCAATTGTTGGCAAAAGATCCGTGGAAATACCCGGCATATTCAACAGCAATCACACAGTTTGTGGTGCAGATGCATAATACTCACTACTGACTGGAGCCCACGAAGGATGAGCCCAATTTTATTCAGACCACGGCCACAAGAAAAGAGAAGATAATACAACAGAAATGTCGTAGGAAGAACAAAACGGAGAGCCCTCAAGATCAGCTACAGCCCTCATGGACATGGATAAGTACTTCCTCGAACTTCTACCTGGCAAGATTATATATATATATATATATATATATACAGCCTCATTCCATTCCATCAGTTTTAACCAAAAGCTGCATGAATTGGAATAACTGCACCTGATACTCACGATGCTCATATAACATAAAGAGTGTTGTATAATAGGGAAGAAGGTGGAATAAGGGTATCTCCAGTCGCTAATTCCAGTCGGAAGGTATTCAAACCAGCATTTAAACACTTCCTATCGGAAGGTCTTAGGTTCCTTTGGCTTGTTCTGTATGATTTCCTCGATTTTCTCAACAATGTCTGGTGTCAGCAGTTCAACCACTTGTAAAGCTTTCATATTCTCCACCACCTGCCACAGAAAATCTCGTCTTCAACTCCAATGGTCGACAAACAAAGGGGAAGAAGAACTTTACATAACCCAAATTATATAGGCTGAGATGATGGAAAGATCATCACAAGTACCTGATTCACCTTGCTTGCACCTGTGATGACAGTACTAACATTAGGGTTGAGAATGCACCATGCGATTGCGAGCTGAGCCAAGGAAACACCGAGTGATTCTGCGATAGGCTTTAATTTCTCCACCTTCTCCAATGTATCATCGACAAGTTTCCCGCTAGCAAGTGTCTGTACATATATTTGTGAGCAAACATATAAATATGGTGTCCTTACTATAATCTTTTTAGAAAAAAATATAGGAACCCAATTCACATTGCAGCACTTGTTTGATCAAATCCGTGGAGTCCACCATTAAGGTAAATCAACCACAGTTACCCCAAACAGAAATATTCTGGGAAAATCCAGGCATTTCCAAATTTTTTTAGAATTTGGAAATGGTTCCTTTCCATAAAGATTGGCTTAAAACAATCAGAATGTAGAAATGGTAGACGGAATTCAACTCATGAATGTACTTTCCCAATACCCCAGAAGCTGCAAGCATAGTTAATTAGCATAAAAATGATAAAATAACATAAGCCAATGAATCATGAAACAAGCTCTCATTCCAAAATTTAATGGCCAATACGTGTAACTATTTGCTTTGTGGCTAATTCTCCGCCGAACTTGAGTTCATGAAAAAAGTAATGGAAGTAATAGCTTACAATAAAAAGGAAGGGCCAACATAAGCCAAAATCTAAACCCTAAACCGAGCTAGAATGTGAGTCACCCATTCCTTATGTTCTTACGGTTTGTGATATTTCCTTATTCCATAACACGACACGTATACGTCAAATGCCGCCTTCTGCCAGCCATTAAGCCCAAGATCATCTGACTTATTTCATTTTGTTGTTTGCTTTGTCGCTGTATTTCTTGTTACCATTGCCATCGCCGTGTTATTCATTTATTGTCTATTGCATTCCAAAATAAATGCTGCTGGCTGGCTAATGTTTCTATGGTTGAGCTCACTTAATCACAACTACTAATGATGGTTGTCCCCAAACGGTTAAATATCGTTCACTATGTGATTCAATCATTAATCGATATGGAAGGAGGTGGTGAGGATGGAGGGAAGTCAAGGAGAAAGATTAGTAGCTTTTGTCTTGCATATACAATCAAGTTAGAATGCTGTGGAGATGCATACCTTGTATCTATCCATAGAAAATCGGCTATCAGGAGGTATGGTTGATTTGGTGTACTTTCCGGTAAGAACACCAAGGCCGAGAGGGCTCCATGTGGTCAACCCAGTGCCATAGTTCCTGTAGAGAGGAAGATATTCCACTTCCACCTGCAGAAATCGCACCATTCTCAATAATCTGATATGCATGCAGCGAAGTCCAGGACCATGGATAACCTCATTATCATGGAGGAATGGGTGCTATCAATCAGCTTTCATGGAGCATTCTTCCTCATTATCCAAAAACCCTCAACACACACTACATAAACCAGTAAAAGACAGCAGCAAACAGCAAACACACACACACACACACACCGTAAGCTAGTAAAAGAGCATCATCAACAACAAACAGATCATCAACAAAAAAGAAAGAGAACGTAGGAGGAGCATGTATCCATCTGGTTCTGAACATGGGCATGGATGGAATCAATCAGCTTTCATGGAGTATTATTTCTTCACAACTCAACAAACCTCGACACACACCGTAAGCTAGCAAAAGAGCAGCATCAAGAACAAACAGACCATCGGCAAAAAAGAAAAGGAGCACGTATCCATCCGGTTCCGAACACGGGCATCGATGGAATCAATCAGCTTTCATGGAGCATTCTTCCTCATTATCCAAAACCCCTCAACACACACTACATAAACCAGTAAAAGACAGCAGCAAACAGCAAACACACACACACACACACACCGTAAGCTAGTAAAAGAGCATCATCAACAACAAACAGATCATCAACAAAAAAGAAAGAGAACGTAGGAGGAGCATGTATCCATCTGGTTCTGAACATGGGCATGGATGGAATCAATCAGCTTTCATGGAGTATTATTTCTTCACAACTCAACAAACCTCGACACACACCGTAAGCTAGCAAAAGAGCAGCATCAAGAACAAACAGACCATCGGCAAAAAAGAAAAGGAGCACGTATCCATCCGGTTCCGAACACAGGCATCGATGGAATCAATCAGCTTTCATGGAGTATTATTCTTTCACAACTCAACAAACCTCGACACACACCATAAGCTAGTAAAAGAGCAGCATCAAGAACAAACAGGGGAGGAGGAGAAAAAAAAAAGGGACAGAAAGCATGCATACCCGATCGCGAGTGAGCAAATTGTACTCGGGTTGTTCGGCGGCTGGACCGATGAGGTTCAGCCTCGTTGCGATGGCCCAGGCTTCGGTGATCTGCTGAGAAGTCCATTCGCTGGTGCCCCAATAGAAAGCCCATCCTTTCTCGATCACATAGTTCATGGCCCGAACCGTCTCTTCGATGGGCGTGGTGGTGTCAGGCCGATGGCAGAAGATGACATCCACATACTCTGTTTGGAGGCGCTTGAGGCAAGCTTGTGTCCCTTCGATGATGTGCTTCCGAGAAAGACCTGCATCGTTAACACCTAGCACCTTTGGATCTTCCCCGGCCCAGAAGATCTTTGTCGAGAGAACCAGGTCCGATCTCTTCCATCCCAGCTCCTTGATGGCTTGGCCCATGATCTCTTCGGCTCGCCCGCCCCCATACGCCTCCGCATTGTCGAAGAAATTCACACCGAACTCTCTGCACTTTGCCAGGAGCTCCTTCGCAGATTCCATATCGTTCTGGTATCCGAAGCTGATCCAAGCACCAAAGGAGAGGACGCTTACCTTCAGCCCTGTCCGGCCTAGATGCCTGTACTGCATGGAAGGTGTAGAGATTGCTACTTTTTCTGGTGGGGGCAGCGGTGGTGGTGGAGCAGCAGCGGCCATGAGATCTGAAATCTTTCTTAAACCTTGTTTTCTTGGGCTTTTCCTTCTTGATCGCTTCAATCCTGGTTACTCTTCCAGAAGCCAGAGGCACTTCAGCTTTATATACATCTCTTATACCTGTGTGTTCTGTGAGTTTTACAGAGGAAGAGACAGCCTCCCCTAGCTAGTGGAGCAAGGAAAATGGAGAGACTGTCAAATTTCAACACTATTTCAAACCCAAATTCCTTCTACAACCTTTTCCAGATATGCGTGTCAACTCGGAACTCTACTTTTTGTGCACCCAACCCCAAATTTCAATCCTGTTGAGCCATGCAATCAGACTACGGTGAACAGAATTTTCAAGAGTTTTCCATTTTAGTAAGCAGCAACTTTCATCCCTTCAATTCAATAAGACCTCATGCAAACATTTGACCATGGATAATGTCGAGATACACCTGAAAACTATTTGTAATACAAGCCTAGAATATGCTTTTGCACCAGCTTCTCGTGTGGATTTGGAGTATTCCATGGACTAATGAGTTGAACATCAACCCAGTATTTATCGAGTAAAACCACTAAATCACTCTCCTCCCTCACCAAATTCATCTTTCGGTCAAAGAAACAGAGAAGACAAGATCCCCAAACTTCCTTCAAATCTTTCGGAGAAGAATATCTGTACAAAGAGCAAGCAATAAGAATGGAACAACGCTTTACAAAAAGGATCAACGGCATTATGCCTGATGGGAGTACCAAAAAGGAAGTAATTTTATTCCAAGCTACGCATACAACAAGGCAAAGAGCCAGAGAAATCGTGTATATATGTAAATGACAGCAGTTTAGTTATGATACACTTGAGAATGAGGCATTCCCTTTTGAACACCCCACAATCGGCCCTTGTGCGAGCGTGTTCTGACACAACGAATCTGGCACGGTGATGAGTTTGTTGCACCTTGGAAATGCAAGCCTACTTACCACTATCTTGGTCAAAAATGTTCTCCATGAGCTTACAAGCCATAGGGAAGGATCCCATGAACACACCTGAGGCCACTGAGTACAACTGAGTTAGTTGCACATGACAAATCAATGGACTAGGTTGTAGATACATCATCCCAATCCCCTAAAGTTGGTCAAGTAATAACAGATTTTAGTCGCACACGACAATCAATGAACTAGATTAGACACATAGTTCCAACCTGATTGACACTCCAAGGTTGGGTTGAATGCGATCTTTCTCAAGGTATGCCTGGCACATTTTCCATGCTCCCGTGCCCGAAGCTTTTCAACACTACTTGACCTCGAAGATTTCACATACCAAAACTATATACATAGGGGTTCTATATAAACATCTAGTAAGCCAACAAACCCATCACCTCCTGACATGGTAACCTCAACTAAATGGCACTTAAAGCTAGCCAACAATGGTCAATATTACCAATAAGCACACCCGGAAACTTATGGCTTGCATCTTCTCCTTATACTCGATAAGCTGCTCTTTTCTTTCAAGCCGTGTTTTGATGCAGAAATCGGCCATTTGCTTAACAATCAACCCAAACTTCTTGAGACCTGAAGATAGCCACATCAACCCCATCCCTCTTAGCAAATATCCCATTTTAGTGCTGTCTAGTGTCGCATTCAAGCTTAACATTCTCGATGCCACTAACAGTACTAAGGCAAGGCCTGCTCCTCCGAGCCCGATCGCCACATGATTCAACACATCGAAAATCTCTCCAAACTTTTCCTTCGGGAGGGCCTTCCAATTCAAAGCAGCATCGCTCGATTCGAGAAATGGATAGACAAACACAACCTCATAAAACTGGACAGAGCTGCTCTTGAATAGGTCTCGATCTGGCACCTTCTGAAACTTCATCTTCTGCCTACCTTTTTCTTTAGCTCTTTCTTTTCTCGAGCTTGACTTCTCAGACCTATGATCAATATGGCAGTATCAGAGTCTGTTTGGCCGATAGCATTGCTAAACCATGCCATATATGTATAAGAAATCAACGGTGTAGCATGGCTAAACCATGCCATATATGTATAAGAAATCAACGGTGTAGCATTGCTTACCTTCGTATTGTCGATGGTTTCATTAAACTGACTCCTTTAGCACCTGAATCTTTCACATGGACGTTCTCGTTCAAGGGCAGCCTACAATTTTGTGGAGAAAGAAGATAATTTTAGCATAACTGGGTGAGAATGAGAAGCTTTATACAAGTATACATAGATATATAGAACCCTCTTCATTGGCTCTACAGGATCCATATACCTATGTATCGTACCATCAGAGGCAAGTGTTTCAGAAATACTTACACATTGTCCATCAATAAGTGTTCAATCTGCGCCACCAGATCATGCATGGACTCGTGATGTAGGAAATTATCCGGAGTCAGAATGTCCCCACACCCACAATACAGGTCATCAGGACACAGAACATGCAATCGGACATGATTCATCCCTGGCACATATTGCTCGCCCTTGATCAAGAAATCGTATCTCAGGTCGATCGATGTATCAAGGAACTGGTTCGATTCGGGGGAATCTCGGTGTCCAGGCAGAGGTTTCGCAGTCGGAATGGGCGCAATACCGTGGTGATCGCGTGGTAAGGATTCGCGTTTCGAGTCGTTCTCTTGAGCAGTGATCTGAACCGATCGTTGGAGAGCAGCGGCATCCAGTTCCTCTTCCGGCGGCATCGAGCGTGTGACAGTGTATTCTTCGCACTCGATCACTTCCGGTAAGGGATCGGAGGCTTCGAAACTCATCCGAGCTCTTCGATGCATCGGCGATAGGCTCCGAGAGTTCGGAGACTCCGGCTCCAGCAAAACAAGCTTGCTCCCACTCTCTGCTTGTGCCAATTGAGAAAAGGAGAAGCCCCTCAGAAAATGGCATCTACACATACATAGCATTCAATCTAGCGCAGGAGCAGGTTAGACTTCTACCTTCCATGCGAACAAGCAGCTGCTCCTGATGATGGGTCACCTGCACGGATTGGCCATGCGACCTGGAGGAGCCGCTGCTAGCGGAGGCTACGAAAGCGGGCGATTTCTGCACGGCGGGAGGAGGAGGCGGGCGCGGAGGCGGAAGAAGAAGACGGCTAGCTGGGGCAGCAGGGGAGATCAAGCCCTGCAAACACAAAACCGAGGAGGAGGAGGGGATGAAGACGGCGGTGTGGGGATTTGCAAGCACGAAATCGGGAAGGAAAGCGAGTTGCAAGAAAGCTATGGCGAAGCTCCCGACGCGAGAAGGAGAAAGGGGGAGAACAGGAAGCAGAAAACAGAGGAAGGGGAATGCAGCAGAAGACACAGGAGATGGGGGAGAGAGTACCTTGGAGATGGGTGCAATCCACGAGGGAGCAAGCAGCTGCTCCATAGCTCCTTCTCTGAGAGAAGTATGTACACAGAGGAAAGAAGAAGAAAGAAGAAGGAAGAAGAAGAAAGAAGAAGAAGGAAGAAGAAGAAGAAGGTTTTTAGTTATTACAATGAGTACCCCTAGAGAAGCTATGCATGTATGTCATGCCTGTATTGCATGCATGTAGAAGCAGAGAGAGAGAGAGAGAGAGAGAGAGAGAGAGAGAGAGAGAGAGAGAGAGAGAGAGAGAGAGAGAGAGAGAGGGAGA